>JAQFZC010000495.1:0-48656 GCA_034695205.1 Dicyrtoma fusca
CTCATTAAAATTAAATGTCCAATAAATGAACCACAATTTACGTCACCTTTGTCGCAAATACGGATCCAGGATTATTAGGGCGTAGAATGTTTCATATAAAATAGCCCCTTTTCGATGGAATTATCACAGTAAAGTTTTTACCGTTAAAAACTCATACACTACAGCAAAACATTTGTAAAATGTTGACCATCGCTGTTTTAGCTACCCTGGCTTTGGCTGTACAAGCCTCGCCACTTTCAGGCGGTAAGGTTTTTTATACAAAAAATACAGCGTAATTACGTACTATTATTTTGTATACTTTAACTTTTTGAAATGTTGGGAGTAGGTTGGAACGAACTTCTCTACGCCGAAGGTATTTTTAATGACGACATCAACTCCATTAAATCCCGTTCTGGCGAGCAGCACATCATTGTAGGCGAACTCGAAAACCTTTTGGCTCAAGATGCGGTCCTTGACAATCTTTACAACGTGTACCTAGTAAGACTCAAAACTTTTCCAAGGCATGCATGTAGGTATTCAACGTAGGTAAAACAATAATTTTATTATTTTAATTTTTGAAACTAATATTATTCCAAATTTCAGGCCACTTTTAATAAAGAAGCCCCCCAAGACTCTGAAAGCTCCAAGGCTAACTTCCAGGCCGCACTTTTGCGAATTGCTGCTCACAATGTTGAAGCTAGAAATGGCGAGCACTCTTGGGAACGCGGTCTCACTCAGTTCTCTGACATGGTAATTGTGCTATTTTTTGAGACAGCATAGCATCTCAATTTTTGTAAGAATTTTAGTAAAATTTTTGGTTTGATGATTTTTTTTATTTTACTTTTTTTAGGCCCCTGAAGACTTCTTTGCCCAGTACACGATGGACCCCGCTGAGATGGCAGAAAAGAAAAAGTCCCTCCCCATTCTGTCCGACCCCCCTACCCGCCCAACACTAGTGGGAGCCCCACAACAGGCTAACGATGATCCCCAAAGAATAGACTGGAGAGAGAGTGGCAAGGTAACCCCTGTCAAGGATCAAGGGGGTTGTGGATCATGCACGGCCTTCGCCACCACTGCTCAAATGGAAACTGTGTACGCCCTCTACAAGTCCGGAGCCACGCCGCCTGAGAGTTTGAGCCCACAGGAAGTTGTAGATTGCTCAATTGCCAACTCTGACATCTGCAAAACAGGCATGTGGCCAGAGCCCGCCTATGACTTTTTCAAGAGTGACGGCTCAGCCACCAATGCCTCTTACCCCTATGAGGCCAAGTCCGGCACATGCCGCAAGGCTGGAAAGGCTCACAATGTCAGAGCTGGAAACTGGTACAAGGTAAACGTTTTTAACTTTTCACAAAATGGATTCTTGTTTTTTGGAATCTATTTAGAAATATGCCCTTGTGTGTACTTTGAGCTCTTTGGGGAATTATGAAACAGATTTTCCATATTTTCGTTTTTAAATATTGCGTCTTCTGATTACAGGCTTACAGTGAAAGTGAGGCTGACATTAAATATTCCGTAGCTAACTTTGGTCCCATCTACGTCTGCATCCAAGTGGATAGATCCTTCATGGACTTCCGTGGGCCTGGCGTGTACGACGGCGCTTGCAAGAATGAGGGGCTTCACTCCGTCACCGTTTTCGGCTACGGAAATCAGGATGGGAAGGACTTCTGGCTCATTAAGAACTCCTGGAACACGTGGTGGGGTGACAAGGGATACATTAAGATCGCCAGAGGCAAGAATCTCTGCAACATCCAACAACATCCTAGAATCGTTCAAGCTAATTAGAATCGGACGTCAAATGAACTTTTTGTGATTTGTTTTGTTGCTATTACCGAAACTGTACGCAGAAAATAAATACACAACCGGATAAAAAATTTAGGCGAAAGGGCCACACGTTTCTAATCATTTAAGCAATCACTGCTATCTTTAAAACATCTGCATTGTGCATTAGCAATATTCTAAATTTTCACAAGCATGAAAAATAAGCCCAACAAAAACAAAACAATTATTTTTATTCAGGTCTTAGCTTATACCTTTAGAACGATGCACATTTCCAGAAAGTTAGTGCAATACATACGATTTAATTTTACTCTTGATTGATAACGTTTCTGAAACTAGTCTAGTAGCTGGTTGTATTGCTCATAAAGGTTTAGATTGCCAAAAGCAAATTCACAATTTGTGTGAAGACATAATTTAACAAAATTAGTGTAGACTCTCGCTCAAAGGTGTGAAAATCCCCTAATTTGATTCCCTCCGTTGAAACAGCATTCATGGAACATTCGTATCCTCTACGAATCGCCTTTGGGTACTCCCTGAGCTCCAGAGCAATTCTTCGTTTCATCTCATTCATTCTTACGGGAATTTTAAAGGTTGTGTCGAAGAGTATGACAAAGAACAGTACGCTGTTTATTGCAAGCACACAGCAACCCACGGAAAATAAAATATCCGTTTTGAAAAATCGAATCCCACAAAAGCCTAGAATGACAGAGGCAGAGAGACAAATGAGTTTAATCAGGAAAATAGGGGTGGAGAAACTCAAATTAAAAACATTTAGTTCCAGCTGGAGGTTTCGCATCCTTATGAGCACTTTCTCCCTGGAATATGGACCCTCGAACCCACCAGCAATGGCCGATTCAATGTGGGCCAATGTCAAATCAGTATGGCGAAGAAAGCCATAGGCCATAAAAAAATAATGATAGGAGGATACGAGTGCACCCCCCAACATTATGGTGTCCCATGCTAAACAAGCTGCCAAAGTGTAGGAATTTCTAAATTCCGCGGGTACTTTTGAATACGAGGTAATTGGGAGCTCCAAGTCCACAATGTACCATAGGAATTCACTTCCAATTGCAGATACGCAGACAAATGGTAGCAATGTCAGTACTTGGTCTTTCAAACAAGTTTGCCCTTTTGGACCTTCATTTGCCTCAACGATGCTCTTAAAAATTACAGTGTTGAGTCCCGGCCATTTAAACGAAAAAAGAAATTGAATTCGAAGGCAAAGGGGGTAGTAGACCGCCATGACAGTTGACAAAGGGGCATGATAGAGTGGTAGAGACCTTGACCGTCCAAGCTGGTACACGAGATTCAACAAACTAAGAACCAAATTAATTGAATGAAGCAATTGAAGGCCCACCCAAATGTTATACGAGTATCGTCGCAATTTTGATTTCAGCTCCTTTGGTGTCCATCGAAGGTTGTTTTCCAAATCCAACTCAAAAGGCAGTGCATTGAGCTTAGTTAGGAATGCGTAAGATCGGATGTTGAATCTAAGATTCATTTCCAAGGTTGAATAAAAACACTCTTTGTGAAAAACAAAATTGACTTAAATCTTTTGCCTTAGATACTGTGGACTTAATGGCCTGGCCGTAAACGAGAAATGCCTACCATTTATTATAGTGTTGAAGTTAAAGTATACATATATCTGTATAGCAGGCACCAGAGTATAGATATACCTATATGCTCTGCAAGGAAACTCACCCCAAGCTGAGACAGACGTCAAATCAAATATTCATCCACAATTAGGCGTTGCAACACACCACAATACTAAAATAGTAAAGTTTCCAACAAAATATGCAATGTTCATACCTTGTATCTGATTGTATAAAGTATAATTTTAGCTAAACATATGGCACCTTTTAAGGGTCACAGGCAGTCTCAATTATAGAGTGAAACATGCTATTATTGGCTCGCTCACTGTACATGTATATATGATGTACCACAAAGTAGTGAATATTACTAATTATACTGCCTTCTTGATGGGTTAATAAATGTCTGCCTGTCAAAAGAAACCCATAATTAATTCTTCTCGTTGACGCTTCTCCTTGATTAGCGAATACGTTTTGCAATTGTGCAATTGTATAATCCTGAAATATAATATAACGATTTAGTAAATAATCATAGCTTCCTGCTATGATGTGTCAGGTGCTAATTAACTAATCATATTTCTATGATCTAACTATATTGTGGACACTTCAATTGCATATGAATGGACAAAACCGGAAACCGATAGTATACTTTATAAACTGGCAAATTTCTGTATTTATTACAGTACAACTCAGTTGAATAAATGTAATTGCATAGTTTATATTAAATCTCTATGTGTTAGGTACGGCATTAAAAGTCTGGTACTCATGTGGTGTAACTCGTTATAAAATGAGGAAGAACCAACACAATTTAGAACGATCTATTGGTACATTAAATTGCAACTAAACCGAGCATACATTACAGTACAACTAATTGTTTTGGCATTTGGTTACCCTTCAAATGTCAGTAGTATACGAAAAACAATTATTGCTTATTATTTGTTTCCAGTAGGAAATGCCAATATTTGCAGTACAAGTCATAACTGCAAGGTTATATACCGATTGGTTGGTTAGAGCAGTATGGTTAGATAAATCCATAGAAATCAAATTAGTCGCAGATCCATTATCGAAGTATGATAGTTTCAAATGGCCATTAATTAATAAAGAAATGATCAATACGAAGAACTTGGACACGTGTGATACACTCTATCTCTACCTATAAGTTACCTTTTAAATTAATCGCCTTATACATTATAAGCATGAGGGAAATCACCCGGGAAATGAGGGACGCACCTATGCAATAATGCGTCGTCGCGCGTGCGTGCGTCGTTGGGTTTGAGCATAACTTCAAGCTCGTTTCACAAATCACACTAGCGACTATGGCCGGTTAGGATAAAAACATTGCGTTGTTAAAAATGTACAAAATTGCGTAATTGATGGATACCTAAGAATAGAAAAGAAATAGAAATGCATGCAAAATACCTGTACACAGCTGTTGTCCACTTAAAAGAGTAATTATGCGGAAACAAAGATCGTAGTCAGATAACATGTAAAACTTTAGAGACACACCCGCAGGTAAAATGCGCAAAGGTATTGTCAAACAAAATGGTACTCAGGCGTAAAAATATATGTGTATATCACTGGTGAAAGACAAAGTAATGGGACCTTACCTTCAAAGCATGGGCTATTCGGGGGCACGGTCGAGGTTAGAGGATAGAACATGCCTGTAGGCAAACTATGATCTGATTTGAAGCCCCTTTATATGGCGGCCAATCCTTAATCAAGCATTCACGCAAGCACCTTCGTTGTCTAGTGGGTTTATTTACTGGGCATGGAGGCTTGCGAAGGCATAAATTCTAAATGGACTTGGTCGACTCTCCGCGGTGTGTGTGGTGAGGAGGACGAAACCCCGATTCATTTCCTTGTCAGGTGTCCGAGGTTCATTTACACTAGAAATCTTTACCTTGGTGTTTGCATTCTCACGCTGTTAGTCCCGGCCACTGTAGGTGAGCTACTAGCATTCTCATAGGCTACAGGCTATCTCGTGGGCTGAGCTTAAACATTGGATGCGGGAAGTCCGCAAACTAAGTCCGTCACTGCCTTGGCGGTATTCGGGTATCGTTTATTGATATCTCAGAACCCTCCAAACAACAATAATAATATCTTAACTCAACAGCGACCGAAGAATTCTCTGATCCTACGCAAAGTTCAGAAAATGTGTTATAGGTGTTCCTCTTGCCCCGATGTATAGGCTAATAACTTTGATCTTCTCCAGTCTCAAGTCCCAGGTTAGAATATGAAACGCAATGGCCATTAATGTTTTTTTTCTGGAAGTAAACACTTTCCGTTTAGGTTGTGCCTTGCTCCATTCGAACACTTGGATCCAAAATAAGGTCTTTTTAGGGCTGAGATTGTAAGCAATGATTTCGAGTCGCCTTGATGAGTGCGTGGGTGCTGCAAACCGATTCTGACACAATACAGATCCAGGGTTCAACGCATCTAGATTCGTAGTTGTAATAATTGCGGCTTGTATTCCACTTCTTGAAGGACTCTTCAACCGACCTTACTCATAGCCTCAGCAATTAAACGGCCAACAGCATGATGGCGGTTATTTCGCAACACCTCTCCGCTGTGACATTTTCCAATGATGTATTCCAAGGTTTCTTTCTGTCTACAGCCATGGCGGCATAAGAGGTCACCTCCAAGGTCAGGTCTAGGAATTGCTTTAATTGGTAATACGTTTCCTGCCATTTTAATACAAGTTATTCATTCAGAAGTAGAAAGTCCATTTTTGGAATGCATCCATCTATTTGCCTGTGGACATCGTTGGAGTTTAATTACACCATGGCCTTGTTGAGGCAATTAACAAGCCTTGCACACACAAATAAAAAATGCTAGCTTAAGAGTGACACGTTTTTAAATCATCAATGATTGTTCCGCCAGATTATCTGTAAAGCATCTTTATAGAATTGTATAGAAATGAGTACAAGAAAAGCAAAACAATCATTTTATTCAGATCTTAAGCTTATACATAATAGCTCCAGACGGTTAAACATTTCAAAAGTTTTGTATTATGTAATTGCTTGAACGTCACATATACAAGGCAACTTAGTGCTTATTTAACGGGATAGACATTTTTGTCTACACCTACTCCCTATAGTCATTAGTTTTTGTATTTGGTTTTATTATTTCTGACTGCATTTTCGAGAGACGGGAACTCTATAAAGCCTAAAGAGTGAACTCCAGGACCTGCAATGAACGTACCACAGAGCCTTGCAGGATTACCGAGCACAGGTCACCCATCCATTTCAGAATGCGCTTGACTGTTGCTTAACCAGAAGGACTCAACAAACTGATTAACCGCCAGACCAACCTGCACTTGTTTGGTAATAACACACAAATTAAACACTACTGATTAGTAGTTATGCTAAAACTAATCCAGTGGTTGGGTCCTTTGTTCTTTTAGGCTTACAGTGTCAAAAGTAAATTCACAATCTGTATAAAAACGTAGTTTAATAAAATTAGGGTAGACTGCCGCTCAAAAGTGTGAAAATCCCCTACTTTAATTCCCTCCGTTGAAATAGCGTTTATAGAACTTTCGTACGCCTTACGAATCGTCTTTGGGAATTCTCTGAGTTCCAGAGCAATTCTTCGTTTCATCGCATTTATTCTCACAGGGATTTGAAAGGTTGTGTCGAAGACTATAATAAAGAAAATCATGCCATTGAAAGCTAGGATACCGCATCCTAAGGAAAATAAAAAATCCATTTTGAAAAATCGAATTCCGCAAAAGCCTAGAATTATTGAGGCAGTGAGGATAATGAGTTTAGTCAGGAAAATAGCTGTAGAGAAGCTCAAGTTGAATAATTTGAGTTCCAACTGGAGCTTTTCCATCCTTTTGAGCACTTCTGTCTTGGAACATTGAGCCTGGAACCCACCAGCAATGGCAGATTCAATTTGAGCCAATGTTAAATCAGTACGGCGGAGAAAGCCATAGGCCATAAACGCAAAATGATAGGAGGAAGTGAGTGCACCCCCCAACATTATTGTGTCCCATGCTAAGCAAGCCGTCAAAATGTAGACATTTTTAAATTCCGCGGGTACTTTTGAGTATGAGGTAATGGGGAGCTCTGAGTCCACAATGTACCACATAAATTCACTTCCAATTGCAGACAGAAAGGCAATCGGCAGGTATGATAGTACTCGGTCTTGCAAACCAATATTCTTTTTTGGACCTTCATTTCCATCAACGATGCTCTTAAAAATTACAGAATTCAGTTCCGGCCAGTTATAAGAGAAAATGTATCGAATCCGAAGGACAAGGGGGTAGTAGACTGCCATCCCGATCGATATAGGTGCATGGTAGAGTGGTAGAGGCCTTGACTGTCCAAGCTGGTACACGAGATTCAACAAACTAAGAACCAAATTTAGTGAATGAAGCAATTGAAGGCCCATCCAAATGTTGTACGAGTATCGTCGCAATTTTGATTTCGGCTCTTTTGAAGTCCATCGTAGGTTGTTATCCAAATCAAACTTAAAAGGCAGTGCATTAAGCTTAGTTAGGAATGCGTAAGCTCGGATGTTCAAACTAAGATTCATTTCACCTGCTTTCTTTATCGAGTTGACTAGAACCGCCTTATCTTGAAAAAATAAGCGAAACAAAATTTCGTCTAAGATACTGTGAGCTTTGTGGCCAAGCCGTAAACGTGGAATGCCCAGTTATATTTTATTGTTGAAGTTAAGGTTTGTATTTATAAAGCAGGCACCGGGGAATAATGCAAGAAAATTCACCACAAGCTGTGACAGGCGTCAAATAAAGTATTCATGCACAAATAAGCGTCTTATATATACGCAATAGGTAGCGTTCATACATTTTATCTGATAGTATGAAGTATATGTAGCTTTAGTTTGACGCGTGGCGCCTTTTCAGTGTTACAGTCGGTCTTAATAATGGGGTAAAATGTGCCACGTCTCACTCTTTTTCTCTACACGTATATGGTGGACCTTAGTGTAGTAGTTACTACTAATTAAGCTGTCCACGTGGGCTAATAAATTCTTGTCAAACGGAGCAAATATATATAGATAGTGCTCCTGATCGACTTTATACCTATCGTAGCGAATATGTTTTGCATTTTTGCAAGCGTATAATCCAAAAATAAAATATATTCAATTTAGTGTGTAATTGCAGCTCCATGTTAGGAAATAATAAATGCAAATCAACCAATCGTATTTGAATGACCTGGCAACTAAATCAAAAAAGGGAAGAAATATAGTTTTACTTTGCGCTGCATCACAAACGTTGACAATTCAAGGTCACACAAACGGGAAAAGGGCGAAACTGGTAGTTAACTATTATACTTTGTCGTTACAGTTTACATACCATACCGAAATGCTATATTGCATTTCCTAGGTAAGGAACTCTTACGCTCAAAATAGCCAATGCAGTTATTTATAATTACTTTTAACTTTAACAAGTAATAATTGCAATTTTAATTTGTCTATGCCGGTCTTGAGCTGTACGTCTATTGCTTGCAATAGTTACGTTATGGAATTATTATTTGAGCGTAATGACAAACGGAAGCTTCCGTTACCTGACTGATCACGTGTTACCATAATTATCGAGCTTCTGCTTAGAAAGAATAATAACTTAAGGTAAAACGGAATGGTAGGCAGAATAAAAAAATTGTTGATCGTTTATTGACTATTTTGATGCCAACTAAACTAGATATAAACGTTACTTTAATAAATACGAATGAGTGACAATGTTATTTCTAGTATGACAATTAAAGTGCGAATTTATTTCAAGGCTAATAACTATTTGTAAGTCACAAGCTTATTATCGTCTTTGACGTACGCGTGAAAGCTCTTAATTGAAGTACTACTAGAATTGTTTGTGTAATTTGTAAATTAATCTAATTGCTTCACACGTCAAAGTATCTCTTAATTACCTGGTTTCCACTTCTGCGTACGTTATGAGTACGTCATTGTATGAATGAAGCACCAAGTATAAGTAAATACATAATGCTCAAGTAATTACTCCAGACACGCAGTCCTTATACCATAGAGGCTTTACGAGCTTGCAGGATAATGCTCGTATCAGGACATTCCCTGCAATTGCTTACAAACGCGCGATTGCTTTCTCAACAGCTGTAAAGCATGCAATGCTTTATGACGTATGCTTTAACATTGAACTCGTACCTCTGCCTTATACCTTTCAATGCGAACATTGAGGGTAAAAGTTATTATTATCATTATTATAATGCAGGTTTTATTCATAGTATCGGATATTGTAAGACATACGCAAGAATGACACATAAACATGGTAAATCACACTCGAAAATAGTGCACAATGAGACAGATTAATTTGCTTATGGGCTATTTATTACACTAATAAACCAACAATCTACAGTCAGATACCAATTTCTATAGAAAAAAGAAGGAGCCCACGCGTCATGTAATCAGCGCAATGGAGTAAAGAAAGACGAATTAATCTACATCACAATCTTTATATGTATACATAGTTACTAAACAATAGCTTAACGTTTTATTTTTAAAGCTTAAAGTTGAGTTGAAATTAAATTGAGAGTACCTAGTTCCACGACTTGTCTAAACAAATCCAAGAAAACCAGAATCCAAAAAGAAAACCATAATTATAATAATAATAATCAATTAATTTATTTATTGTTACGAACGATTTACCTGGAGTTCATACACTCGATTAATGTTTCCCACAAATAGCGAATTACAGAAACGAATATTTTATAGTTCAGATACAAAGAAAATTGATCCTTGGTTTGGCTTCCCTGCGATTTCTTTACACATATATTAAAATTCATATTTTCAAAAATTTAAGGGAGTTTCATGTTTATCATAAATATTAGTAGTGTTAAAAATTATCAGTTGGGTCGATAATGTTCATTGTTGCTTTGCTACATAGTTGTTTTGTTTCCTTGCTGATGTACGAAGTTGGTCTTCCAATTTTGAGCTGTTCCGATGCAGTAGTAGGAGATTTCAGTTTAAAATATTTGGTACTGTTAATTTAATGTATGTGGTGCGTTCCTCCAGTTTTGAATCAGTTAGGGATGTTTGCAGTGGGTCTGTCTTGTTTACATCGTTTTTTCGAGCTTCCCGATCTTCATACTTTTAACCACAGATATATAATGTCCCTTTCACCTCTGCAAGTATACACTACTTTTTAGGAAGATTAACACTACTTGTATGGCCTTTGTAAGACGAAAATTACTGTTTGGGCTTTTCAGCAAGCTTCAATATTCAATCACCGATAAAAAGACCGTAACAGGAAGTACAGTATTTTCAACAAAATTTAAGACTATGCTCTACTATTAGAATGTCATTACCTGCAAAAATATGTAACTTGGACACAAGTGGCGTATGATCACTTATAGGGGTGTTTCACAATGTTTTGCAAGAAAATAGGAGTATAATAAAAGGAAGAATTTTATGCTCATTGCAGACTTAGTATTGCATGGCTTACAAATAGCACGGTCTAATCCGCTTAAGATGGTTTTATACGCTAGTACTATACGTCATTCTAAAGTTTGTCCATGATTGCAACATAACAAACGAATTGGTCTTTAACAAGTGTTTTTCGTGATTAGTAAAAGTCATTAATGGCGCATGCTGCATACACTCATTCTGACGTTATGACTATATCAAAGGGGCATGCAATTTAAGTTGCTTGTATTTACATAGCCCAATCGTGGCATGCTGCACTGTGCACAGTGTTATATCAATACCACGTTGTACATATTATACAAAAGGGATGTTTTTTTGACCCGTGGAACTCATAATGAGTTATGTATACTTACGTACTTCACATTTAATAACAATCAAGGTATTAGTACACTCAAGCTAGTAAACTAGGCAAAATAAGATAATTGACTTGTAAAGTGTGCACGTGCACACACTATCAATACTTCATTGTTCTAAAAATATAAGTAAACATTTCAAAGAAATAATGATGTCGCGTGACAGCAGCATGAGTTCTTTCGGGGCACGTACGCAAGTTTTCCAGATTATTTGGTTATTCCAAGGAAAGCATTGTCAATATGTAAGCACTTAATAGTTATTATGTAAGGTAGGTATCAGCTTCTGTTAACTTTCGCTTAATATTGATACTTTAATTCGCAAGAATTTTAGTATTTAAGGAAATATGTCCGCCTAACTGAAAAACAGTGGAACTGCAGTACAAAATATATTCATAAAAACCAACTTGAATATCTCACACGCTGACAAACAATAAGCTACCTGTTGTACAGTAATCACTACAGTACATATCTGTAGTGCCCTATGCAAAGACTGAACTAGATACTATACGCAAATAGGATGCAATGTCACTACCGTGCTCAGGTACCGGGTGCCGGTCTTTATATTGCAAGAAATAAATAGTAGGCTTTTATAGCTGGCGTGCCTGCTATCAATTACAGTTTGGGATGTCACACAAATAAGTGGGGATAATACTTATGTTAAAACCCTATCAAGGGAAATAGGTAATAATATGATGTATCGTGTTCGTTCAAGCACTTGTTTATACCCACTGCAACAAATGTAGCATGCGTGTAGTCGTTAAGAATATGTAATCTGCTTGATAAGACTATAAACACCTGGATAAATAGAGAACCCCAGGAGGTCAAGTATTTGAGCGCGACGTAAAACATGCTAACTTGCAGTTTGCTTTAATTGAACTAATTATGATTATGTCTACGTGCCGGCTTCCACATATTACAATTTTACAATGCAGTGCGTAGAGTGATGATGCTTGTTTAGGCTTTGGTTGAAATGGCTTAAACACTAATTGCAAGTTTTAGTTAATGCTTTATTAAAACAGATGGCGGTTATCCATTATCAACAAGCATTGGTGCATAATCATATGAGCTTCTGAACTTGGTTACTAATGGATCAGGAAATCGATATTTTCAACTTCATGTTGCTTACATGTTGATAACCCACAAAGTACGCAAACAATAAGACAAATGATAGAAAATAATGCATTATGCAAAAACATTCGCTTATGCTTTGTACAATTTCTAGAATTCAATCAATTGAACACCTGCAACCTTTTTACTCTTACAGAATATAAAAACAAAATATTGCAAACAAAGCTTCTATAGTGCTCAGTCAAAACATGTACAGATTACTTTGCAGATTTTAAACGCGAACATTTGACAAGCCGTGCCGTTACAAGGTTAGAAGCAGTATACTATTCACGGATAGTATTTGAATCGAAATCGGAATTGGAATCGTAATTTAATCGGTAGTATTCAAGAAGTGGAATCATAATTAGAATTCGTATTTTCAAAAATCGAGAATTAGAATCGAAATCAGATCCGAATGAACCCTATAATCGGCAGGTATGGTATTTTGAATCGGAATCGGAATTAGAATCGTAATATAATCGGTATTATTCCAGAATTAGAATCATAATCAGAATTCGTATTATAAAAATTATCATCCTTGACACTATTACTTTTGTATTAAAGGTAATCATGCAATTTACGTTCTCATTAGCCTAAAGGTTAGAACCTGGCTGGTTTAATTGATATTAAAATGAATTACGTGAAGTAAAACAATAAAAGTACTTTGCAAAAGTAGTGGCTGTTTTCTGTTGAAGTTTCTGTTGTCAATGGCTCTGCGAACAATTTGTTTATCAGTTGAAATAGTTGCTTTAACTCCAGGCTAACTGGCATGCATACTCAGTTCAGTAATCTCTTTAAATTGTAGGCTCAGCAATTTCACTCCGAGATTGTACTGTAGCTAATGGCTTAACTACATCGAGTGTGTAGGGTGTTTACATAACTTTTCGGTGGTCATGCACATAGTTTTCTCCTAACTACAATCATAGCGTAGAGTGAAAGGTTAAACAGGGTAGATAATGCGTCAGCGTCTTTACTCTTAATGGTTTTATGACTATAGCAGTGGACAGAACGTCAATGCGTCACACGTCATTCAAATATCAATAACTACAAGCGTCATCCTTCGTTGACGAAGGACTTACGTAGATGCATTACGAGCTATCTAGGTCTTGTATTTATGCTCTTTATACAAAGGTTGGTTAGAGTTTAAAGACAATTCAGTTTATATGTTATATTCGGTGCAGTTAAATTTGTACTACTATATGTTTATTCGGAATTTTACTACCAGTGCTTTTTAAATTGCAAAGCAACGTATGTAATACACAATTACAATAGCAGTGCAGTGCAATATGGATGCTTTTAAAACCGGAATCATAATGCTAGATTCGAATTCTTAACTTGTTTCTTGTAGTTTAATAAAAAAGGATCCAATGCTGATAACCGTTATTTTGAAAATCTGTAAAGGGAACATGTAATTTTTGATATGATAAGCGTCAGTGTTTGAAGTACATAAAAGAGCGAAGTATCTATAATTGAAGCGTTCGAGTTAGCTGATAAGAAGTAAAATAATTAGTTTAAAGGTAATTACAGCTACTCAGAATTAAATTAAGTGTACGTTGTAGTGGTTGTTTACATGTGTTTGTCTCCTTGTTTACTAATAGCAATTTAGTATAATGATATGCTTCACAAAGCATACCGTTCTGACCACATCATCAACTGAGACAAAAAGTTGCATTATTCTGCATAAACATCGACCATTTAGCAAAGACTAAATAAGCTTAAAGGCATATTTACTAATAAAACACGCTAAAACGAGAATTATAATAATAATAAAGCTTGACTTGAAATTTTGAATAAAGCTAAAGAATAAAGCTTGACTTTAGTAAAAGCATAAATGATTCCTGGCTAGCTATTAAACCGATTTTGCTGCAAATTATGTTGAAATATTAAATTGGTATTAAAGTTAAGACTTAAGCATTGACCGTAATGCAAGGATTATAATAATTATGAATGCTTATGAATAGAAACATTTTGAGCCTTACAAATCGATCTGTTGCTATGATGTAAGACAATTGGTCACTTGAACTAGCTGCTAGTAAGGAGTCCACGGTGAGGATACAAGCACCCAGTTGCACGTTTCTGTCCATTATAAACCTCGGGCATTATACTAGAAAGTGGTAGACGATACATGTAATATTGATATTTATGTATCTATGTAAAAATAAAACGTGGGAGTACGCAGTATAGTTAGTACATTTAGTCTAGTGGAAATTTTAATAAAATGCGGAAATTTTGTTACTTTTGATCTGTGTACAGACTCAATTTAGCTCCGGCAGTGAGGGCATAGTTCAACTGAGGTCCACAGGGGCGGCTTTGCGCAAAGACAAAGCAATGCAGAGCTGAGCTGATTGTCACTCTTTCCTTTTACATAATTCATCATATTTGGATTTCTAGTCAGTAGATACTACGGTTTTAACAATTTGATTTTGAGTACTTCCATTTACTTACAGTCACTGTTACTGTCAATGCCGTCGCAGATGTATCTGTACATCTCAGTTCATCGTTTGTATAGTAAAAGAATCTCAATACAACACCGGTTGAGTTAATTTAGTTTACCACACACTTCATTCTACAGTGCTAGTTCAATTTCTTGACCGTATCTGCTTTACCTATGTATTAATTATTACTAATATGTACTGAAGAAACAATATTTTAAACGGGTAACTTTAACTTTACAATTGTTTTCTAATTTTGATTAAGTGTAACCGCTTTTTACCCCGTTTTGACGATTATGACGAGAAGTTGACAGATCTAAAGTTGTTTTTTGAATGCAAAAAGTAGTTTTTGAGCTATTCTTGAAAATGTTAAAAAAAACAGGAAAAATTTGAATTTCCATTGGTAAAATTTACCTCAAAGTTTCAAATATATTATTGATTCCATATATTGCTTAACCTGCATTCAATTAGCTTTTAAGTGGTACCCTACGGGTCTCAATGGAACATGAGTTACTGGTTGCAATTCCACGTTGAAAATTTTCGGCTTTGGAAAAGTTCGAAAAACAACACTTCTGCTCACATTGTATCGTGCACTACAACATTTTCAAGAAAATGATGAGGATTTAACATATGTAAGATTGTTTGTGGCACCCAATTTCGAAATTTTCAAATTTTTGAAAAATTTTGGGAAAACATGAAAAAAATAAATTTTCGTGCAAAAATGTTGGGCTAAAAGTCAATATATTTTGAGTAATACATGTTTCCTACTTTGTGTGCGATTGTCTTCAAAATAACACAACACGTCAGAAGTGGACCGGTTGCAATTTTATTTTGAAATGTTTCGGTTTCTGGAAACCCCACCTGTTACGTTGTTACGTATGACCTATGTAAATTGTTAGAAGTACATATAAGCCAGTTTAATCAACTATGTAAGTTTAAACCCCAACACAGTCAGAGATTGAAAGTGTGAAAGCCCCACTGTTAACTCTTTACTGGAGTGATTTCTCTTTTTTTGTTCATCGCTGTTGGTTTTACCGAACAATTAAACTCATTAGCTCACCCGTCAGACACAAGTCGCACACTTTCAGTTCAGCAATGCGCTAGAATCTAAAGAATTTGTTTTTTTCGAGAGTGTGGTAGTGGAAACTGGACTCGTTCAGGTAACAACTAATAAAGTACTCGTCGTAATTTTTTTTGTATTTCCCATGAATTTGGCGTGAGATTGTGATTCTTAGTACATTTGAAGGATCTATGCTACGGATAAATTGATGATATTTGATGCAGGTAATTGTAAATTGATGAATGAAAGGAGGATGTATGAAGTATGCTGGAAAAGGCAGTGCTGCGAAATTCTTGGTATACTGTCAACTTTTGGATAGGTAGGGGAAATATAATGTAGGAATTTCCTTCACATGACGGTTCCGGCTTCTAGAAAAATGTGGGTCCAATTTGAGCCGGAATTTGTCCACCAAACATTAGCCAATGAAAAGCAACCAAAATACAATAATTATATCTTGAACCAGCACCATCAGCATTTGAACTTGTTGATATTAATGCGGAATGAAGCGGTCACCTTCCAAAGGCGGTCTTCTCAATGATAATACCTTATTTGTACGTTTTTTTTTGTGACAATCATATTTATTTTAAATTTTAACATTACCCACTTAGCATTATAGTTACCATGTTCATATGCTTATAAGGATAATGTATATATGTTTTGCTCTGCTTATGGTAACTGATAGTGGTCTGGTGCAGAAGGGGCGATGCTGGCTTTGTCACGTACCCGAATCCGTAAATCCCTGGAAATATGACTAATTACCACATTTTACTAAAGTTGCTCCCTTACTGGAATGATGAGGGACTGCGCTGGCTAAGTCCACATTTAGTCCTGTCATGTCGGCACCTCAGTGTACAATTGTTATCAAGATGAAGTGGGTTTTATTACTAATTAAAATCTAACTGCTTTGCTATTGCGTTCAGTTCTGATTAGCGGGATTGCCCTCCTATATAAGAGGAGCGTGGGCTTTCCCCTCCCAGTTTTTTACTTGGTCTTGACCCAGAAGGTTCATTTATTCTGTTGACTTCTTGCTCTTGTTCTATACCTGCTACTCTTACTTAGAATTAAGAATATTTCAATATTATTGTAAAAGAACAACAAAAATTCAGCTCAAGAGCTGTAGAACCTTACAGTTTTCGTTGACCTCACCCCTTTGCCGATTGTGGATTGTTGAATACATCCACACTTGGTAGCAGAGGGTAATATTTTTGAAAAGCAAATCAACTTTTTAAAATATTTACTAATAAAAATACAAATTTACAAAGCAAGGGTTCTAAAACAGAACGAAGAAAAACGAAAAACAGCTATGGAAAGAAAAGGAAATATTAGCCTTTGCTCTGTGATTGTATTCACACTCCTTGGCAGCGAATTCATGTTCTGCATCACTATAGCAAGAACTTCACTCCCAAAGGTAAAGTAACGATATTTTTTTCTTCAGTGTATGTTCTGCTAAGCGGTTAAATAATTAATTAATTCATTCATTAATTAATTTTAGTTAATTAAACCCAGCTTTCGCCAATTTAAATTATTTTGAATTTGTATTTTGTTCCAATTGGTATCTGGTTAATGAACTGCAGTATACAGTATACTTATTTAAGCCAAGCAGTAACAATTCAAAAATCATCTTCGAAAACTGTATCCTCGAAAACAATATATTCGAAAACCATATCTTCGAAAACCATATTTTCGACAATTTAATTTTTGAAAACAAGGTTTATCGTTAGTCCTACCTTCAGAAATATTTTTGCAAATTTCAAAATCGTTTAATTTACTAACACTTTCATTAGGGTCTGCACAAACTTTAAAATTTGACGGAGTCAAACGGCTCAAAAGCGTTCTTTTCTGATTATTATAGAGGACAATTTAAATAATTTTAAAAATTAAAGAGGTGTTTCAATGTTTTGAATGTACTTAGTTTGATAAGACATTGAAATATATGTATAAGCGATATGCACAATGCCTTAAGTCGTGTAAAGATTGCTACTGTATTTTGAAGCCAGCTTTATGATTATGATTTTTTACAAGCTTATTACTGTTTGTATTTGCTACTGATAATAGTTTTAGAACAATTAAATATATTCTATTTTAGTTTTTCATTGGGTTACGCAAATAATGTTCTTTGTAGTCGTTTTTATTTTATTTTGAACCTTTTATTTTTAAGATTCCCTTATACTCTCCTACTGCCATTTAACTTTAAGAACTTAGTAACTGATTGTAGCTTGTAACCTACATTCTATAAGTTTTTGCCGTGAACCTTGTGTAATATTGACATCTCAATTAGTAATATAAGTCTATATAAGATGTACGCTGTTTAGTTTAAAAATCAATTCATTCAAGGGATTTTTGAGCATCTATTTATTGGGAAGACAGCCCTGGAAACAAATGTTAATAGGCCAAGAAGTTCTCCATTTAAAAATAAATTACGGATTTATTTGCTTTATTTCATCCAGTAATCTAACAAATATGCATACAATATTCTCCATTTGCATTAACTTCTTTTAATACTGAATTGTCGAAATACACCACCAGCAGCAGCAAAACAGTACCCGATCTTTAACACCGTCGCACGCTCAATTACTGCATTCGAACACCGTAACATTAGGAAAACTGCTCCCCAACTGTCAAAGAAAAGGGAACTCTACTCAAGTTAACAATATTTACAGAACTAACAAACTGACTACTTGTAGTGCTAAATTGTATTTCGTATGTTAGTATGTATTTTTGTAATCTAAAATGAATGGCAATCGGCCAAACCAAAGATCGCGCGTTATTTCATATTTTCTTGTATTCTTGAACAATGTAAGCTGGAATTTGCAAAATATTCCCACGGAGTGTATCAACTTTGGTTAATTTGTTAGTAAGGATGAATGCATTATATAATATTGAATTGTGGCATGGCAGTTTAAACTAAAAATGACATTTGGCCTCATTTTGGAAATAGAGCTCAAGTACAGAGAGCCTAGAGAAGATGCAGCCGGTGGATTCGCTCGCCCTTCTTAGCGACGTGATCGAGAAGGAGCTACAGCTGATGGAAAATGAGATCCAGAAGAAACGTGAAGTTGCCAGTAATGAGCCTGAAACTGTTGAGGAGGAAAGCGACGAAATTTGGTTTTCCAAACCAGTTTTGACAAAACAGTGGTTGGAATTAGAAGACGAACCCCCAAACCACATTTCCACCAATCTCAACACGGACGTCATTTTGGAATGCCAAGCTGTAGGCTCCCCACCCCCTATGATTTATTGGATGAAGAATGGAAAGCCTATAGATAATGTAATAATAATAATAATAATTTTATTCATTCTGTCGATTTGGCCATTTGGCCCATACAACAATTGATACACACAATTTATACACATCTTGATATTTGTTATTGCATAATAAATACGATTATTAAAAAGTCATTTAGAAGGTTTTTTCTTTAAACCTATAGATAATGTAATCATTCTAATTTGTCTTAATTTCTGCTTTTTATGTAAACATTATAAAGAGGGGGATTATGAATTGTAAAATTGATGGTTTTATTAAATTTTTTATGGCAGGATTTGTTGCACCGTCGATTCTCGGAAAAATATTTGTATCATGGTAATGGACAGCATGGCGGCAGCGGACGGCTTGAAAACGATAAGATGAGGTTTGTCATGGCGAAAACAAAGTCTAAGCTGCCCATTTTTCGTACCAGTTCTAACGATGAGGCACATTACACTTGTGTGGCCGAGAATCTGGGAAGGAAGGAGTCAGCTTCTACCTTCCTGAACGTAGCAGGTACATAAAGCGTAATTTTATGTAGCTATTAACTATTCAGCACTAATTTGTTATTAATTTGTTTTTTGTTATCTCAGACAATAAATCACTGGAAACCGAGGACACAAAATCAGTACGTCCGCTGAAAAAGAAGCATTTCCTACCTCGCAAAAAGCGACATACTCCAGCCAACATTCTCATTTCGGAAGTTTATCATATGGAACCCATTGGAAATGACGTTGTACTTCCGTGCCGTGCAGTTGGGCATCCAAGGCCAAAAAAATCATGGGTTGATTCTGATGGTAATGCAATTGTTGCGGGTCGGAAATTCAAGGTAATTGTAACTCAATGCAGTGTTAACGAAACGTTGCAAAGATCATTGGATTATTGGAATGTTTCTCTGTCTCTAGATGAGCTCAAATGGAAACTTATTCATTCGGAATTTGACTTGGAACGAAATGGGCGAATATACTTGTTTCGCTGAAAATAAGCTTGGAAGTGATGTCGCCTCAACCTTTGTCTACCCAATTTTGGTGAGTTCTAAAAATTATTTTCTGAAAATTTGTATACTGCAGTAAGTTACCGTGTGTTTCCAAAATTGTACGTTCTTGTGACAGTTTATAAAGAAAGCTGATTCAGCATTCATTTAAATGTTAAATTAAATCCCAGGATTTTTTGGGCAAATTTTAACTT
This sequence comes from Dicyrtoma fusca, assembly GCA_034695205.1. Taxonomy (NCBI): domain Eukaryota; kingdom Metazoa; phylum Arthropoda; class Collembola; order Symphypleona; family Dicyrtomidae; genus Dicyrtoma; species Dicyrtoma fusca. The sequence goes on from JAQFZC010000495.1 coordinate 20,145, forward strand.
TCTATTTACAAGATTTCAATATAGTACAAATTTTTTGGTCGACTATTAGATGAATTAGATGCGCTATCCAGGACGTTTTTGTAGTTGCGATTAAGCCAATTCAAGATTGTATGGGGCCCAAGATTCCTCTGAGAAATTCATGACCTGAATTTACAATTACAATACAAAAGATCTCAATATTGTTTAAAATCTTATTTTGATCAAATGAATACTAGTGCAAAGTTAAATAAATATAGTCGAAGCGTTGTCTAATGATAAAAGACAATTTTTTGGGGGAGCCAAAGTGAAATTAAAAAAATGGGCTTAAGTTAAAAAGCGGTTCTATAGGTTCCACAATGATTTTTAGATGTCTTTTTTATTAATAAAATGTGTGTCCTCATTAACTACAATTTAGGGCATACGTACTACCATATACTGCCATATATTTACAAATTGAATTTGCTTTGCACAATGTTTAGATGCCTACGGATGGAGATAAAATTATCATAAATGTTAACTAACAACTGTACGTAGAAATAAAGGGATCTCAGTTTCTTGACAAATAACTATTTACTATTGTATCTGTGCTTGTAACAGGAAGAATAAAAACAAAAAGGAGCACCATAGAAGTAGTCACGATGAGCAATTTAGTGATGAGCTATTGACAGCTTCGATTGCAACTAGACTGGATCGAAACGTTCATTTAATAAGTAGGAATGAGTGACAAGATCTCTGTAGTTTAACGAAGATACCTTCAGCAAAAATATTTGGCAAAACAATTAGAATGAGTTAAAAAACCTAACTTATAGTTATTGAAAATGCTAATGTTTGTAAACGTAGTGTAAGCAATCGAAAATGTCATGTTAGTATTTTAAAAATTAACACAATTTAAATTGTAAATTTGCATTGTATACCAAAATTAAAGTCTGTATTCTTTGGTTTGTTGCTCCTAGTTTTATATTGTTTATCATAACGTTTTTGGACTAGCTTTTTTTATGTTGTATAGGAAACTATTTTGTTTCTCTTTCTGTATTATAATACTTTTACTGTCTTGTTTTTAGAGCAAAAAAGTTCGCTATTTTTAAATGTTATAATGTATTTTATGTTTTTCGGATTTTCCGGCAATCGCAAATTGCCTGGAATTTCCACATACGAACGTTGTGCACACTTGTTGACGAATGTCCAGGTACGAAGAGCTTACGAGCTCCTCAGCATTTCAGTTTCGTAGGAGATCACCTGACTCCCTTATCTTTCTCTATTGGTTTCCTCTCCTGAAACCCTGTTAAAGTTAAATAAAATAAGGTATTGCAAAATCAAAAAACTACAACTCTATTCAGCTCAGTCATGCAACATTTATTTTATCTTACTACTAAGCAGAATGCTTTGCATTAAAACATACATCATTGTATCGTTCGTCACATCAACTTGTTAACATAACGAACTCAGATCATGCTACTGACGTCTTTGAAGTTCAAGACATTACATATTGGTAATGGCGCACACTTTGGGGAATTGATTACTGGATAATTACTCGTATACTGATTTGGCATTCAGGATTTCAGTGTTAGCTTAAGTTGTTGGCCGGCTTTTAACATTCCCAATAAGATGCGTGTTATTGTTACCACACAACTGAAATAATCTGTACAATAATTGTTCGGGTTGAAATAAATATTTTAAATGGTAAATACAAAATGTATGACGTTAACAACGTGAAATTACACTGCAATCCTGAATGCTAAAACACAGAAGTAATTATTATGTATGAAAACGTAAATTGTGTAAAGTGATGTAACTGCTTTCGGAGAATCTTTTTAGTGCATGTCATAGTCGTAGATTGTTACAATTAGATCTGTAGAAACCCATTAGGAATTCTAAACATCGTTTTAAAAACAACGGTGAAACCTAACATTCATTTTTGTGGTTTTGCAATGTCATAACCGCTCCATGTTGCTAAGCTCATGGATACGCAAGGATTATTTCTATAAAACACAATGTCATGAACGCAACCAACTTTTTTGTATTTGGGTGATTTGTGCGTAGCAATTTGTCTGTAGCGTACTGCACAGATAGTTTTTTGGTATCTGCGAAACTTAGAAACAAAATTATTGGAAACCAGAGAGTACCCAACACAAGAAAAGTAGCTGACTTGTTACATGAGCAAGATTTAGCAGGTCATATTTGAGAGATTAAAAGCGATTATTACAAAACAACACTTACCTACCTATGATGAACGCCCTTTCCGGGCTTCCGCTGTGACACGTATGCCCGTTTTTCAGTTTAAAGCTACGACTGTTTTTGCATACAACTTTAAGTTCAAAAGCCAGAAGCACACGTTGAGTACCAACTCATATTTTATGTCACGTTTAACTTTTATATAAGCAAGAATTGTTTACGAATTTAAACAAAAATAACTCACTTGTTCACAGCATATAGTATGCAGTTTATGTAGTTATTTTTTAATGTTTAGTGTTAATGGTTGCTTACAACAAAGTGGGGGAATTTCTAGTTGCATACACAACATGACTGAAATCTTATGTACACAGAAATATATTATTACTTGATTTAATAGCACAATTCGCAAAGTATAATATTAATTAATCTGAAATGCTCAAGCCGAACTCAACTAAAACGTAAAAACTGAAAAAGTAAAAAGAATCAAACAAGTGTTAAATGGATGGACTACGGGATAACTGTCGCCAAGTCTCTGGTTTCTAAAAGTTGGTACTACAGAGTGAATCGAACGAGACGCAGCTTGCATGTCTGCTAGAATATGGGGCGCAGCGTATTAAGTAAAAGAGTAGATACTGATCACGTTTTACACATTTACACACACGTTTATCAAAAATATAAAGTAGCCTTCTGGTGTCAATTATATCACGTTGTTACCTTTACATAAACATACATACAATCGTGGCACGTGTAAAGTTACTCAACGTATCCATAACTGGTAGTCAAAACTAATTGTTTGCATTTACGTAAGATTATTTCAGCTTACATAAATAATTAGCCGTGACGCAAAGGACGATAACGTGCAGTTTGGTTTAGTTAAACTAATTAGGAGCGACGTGCCGGCGCCGGCATACCTAACAATTGTATAACGCTCGTTTTGACTTGGCTAAAAAGTCCTTGAAAAATATTCCTATTAAAATTTTGTTAAAACAAAATAATAAGTTTGCAAGCACCATTAATAGTGTTTGTTCATTTTTACCCACGCACCTCGCATTTGGTTTTTTGGTTTTATTTCGCTCATAATTGACAACTTAACAGACTGAGTTATTGGAACAACTTTTTGACTAAACAATTGGAGTTGAAATTTGCTATAGTATACCAAAAACATCCTCTACTTAGGTACCCTTCCTTTTTACTTTACAGCCAGTGCAGTAAGAATGTGATGAGCTCAGCAACGATTTAGGCGATGTGTATAACACGTTCCTATCAAAGCCGCGAACACGTTACAAGCATACTTAATTGACCCAATGATTCAAGAACTGAGTGAAAAACAAGTCACGGACAAATTCGGTTTTCCTTTACACAACCTATACGACAATGTTTATATTTGCTGAAGATACGGGTTTATTTGGAAATTCGAGAAATGCAGCAATCGAGTTATACCAACAAAGCTCAGAAGTGCTTGCCCAATTTGGTCTTAAAATGAACCCGATCAAATTAAAAAGCTATCAGCATTTTAAAGGGAGAGCTGTGCCAAGATTCGTTACAGGTTTTTGCAGACAAATATGTATTGTGAATTGGGCTAGAAGATACAACAAAATATTTGCGTGTGACATTTAACGACTCTATTGTATTTGATAAATTCCAATTCGCCAACAAATTCAACTCCAAAGTTGAGAAGTTAGGTTCGACCCATATGTTGCGCATCGGACCAGAAGTTAAAAGTTTTGAAGGACTATCTATTGCCCGCTCTAACATACCCGTTAGAGCACGCACCTTTGACAAAGTTATAAAGTTGATAAAATTATTTGATGTTCGACAACAGAAATACTGATACACCATCATCCGTGCTCTACTCAAGTCTTAAAGTAAAAGTTAAAGACTAATAAGAGCCAAATGGGAGGCAAGAATTCAAAACTTGAACTCAATGGAAATTCTTTTCAAATCCGGCAAAACCCTGTTAAAGGAAGTCTGCAATTTTATGTGCGACCAAACTAACTGTCTAGATTTTCTTAATATCCACACAGATATTCGTGTAAAACGTGATGACGTTAAACCAGCGTAAGTACAAAATAACCGAGTGGCAAGAAGAAATCAACCATCCCTTAGAACAAGTAAGGTCAATCGAGATTGCTTAAGAAAATTGGAATACGACGATTGATGCAACTTGCAACAAAAAGTACAAGGATTAATACGATTTCAGGAACAACTTTTCCTACAGCTAACAAGCAGATGCATTTAACGAATGGACTCTTTTTGTGGATTAATGCCATTAAAATGATCGCATACGTATTACCGACGAAAGCAATACACAGACCTGACCTAGAAGGAGACCACAGTTGAAGATTTGCTTGGAGGCAGACAAAAAACCTTAGGACATGTCCTTTGAAAATGTCACGGGCAAGCTTTTGTGTAATAATCGACATCATGCTGTTCGGCGCTTGCTTGCTGATGCAATGGCGAATAGTGGATGGAAAGTTCTGCAGTAAGTTGAATGTACAGTCGGTGGGAGCTCAAAATATTCTAGTATAGCCTCAAGACTTGTGGACATTATTGCTAACAATACTTTGTCGAAGAAAGAACTGATTCAGGATAAAACCGTTAGAATGGAGGAAGACGCTAATCAACCGGATGAAGTAGATTTAGAAAAGAAAGCAATCTATGAACCTAGTATCCCATATTTCAAAGAAAAACGCGATCTGTTCGACATTTAAGTGATTAGATTATACGTCGTGGCACGGGGGACTATTTCCAAGTTTTTTTGTTAAACTGAAAGATCAAGGCATACCGTCAGCATTGATTAAATGCATCGTCACCGCTGTCCTTAAAGAATCAGTTCAGATATGCGTTCACAATCTGTTTTCTAGTAGTATCCCCAACACGTAACTACGATTGTCTACATTATCATTAAATCAATTATGTACTGTTTGCAACGATTACAATAACTAACCAACAAAACTTTGTTAACGTATACTGAGTCCGTAGGGCTATCCTCAATGGAGGACAGCGTCAGCTTTGTTTATTTGAATAACATTCATCTTTCTCTCTATGGTTAATAAAATAATATATTATATATTATTTACGACGTCGTATGCAACAATAAACAGCAATAACTCAACAAGAACTGTGGTTTTTCTCTTTGTTTATTTTTGCGAAAAAAGTGACTTGATTAAAAAACACATTGCAATATAATTTGGTATTTATTTACACAATTTAATAATATGAATGAAAGAAAAGACAGTGAAGGGACTGCTTATCATTAAGCTAATGTTCTTAGTTTATGCCTTTAGCTTTTGCCTTTGATCGGAACACCCGTTAACAGAAACAGCAGCGTTTTAGGCTTGTTTAAGCCACTTTAAGCAACCCTAAATGGCTTTAAGGCTTTTTAGCTTTCAAGCCACAAACATGCGTCCGAAATAAGCTTAAGCGTGCACTTAAATTGTTTAAAGCCTTTCGTTTAAAATGTTTTGTGCAATGCAGTCAAAATTTCACACGCAGTGCAGTTTAAAAAAACTATGCAGTTACAATTCCATACGTAATGAATTGAAATATGCTGAAGAATTGTAATCAAAATTATATAATTAGCGTAGTTAAATAGTGCAGTTAAACAGTTATCGACAGTGTAATTTACATGCTGTAAGCATTAAAGTGAGCTTTTTGAAGTTATATTAGCTCAGCAACTGCCGTTAGCTAGGTATGCTCATGGAATGACGTGTGCGGAATCCCAATCAGTTTAATTGCAATTTGTAATGTTATGAGCGGTTTGAGAGCATGTAAATTATTAACTGCGTCCATTAGTTACTGGTAAACAATTGTTACGTATAAACATTAGGAAACAAATTATTTATGATAGCGTCAGACGTCTGTACTTAAAAGAACATATCTACTCACACCAATGTGTTCATACCTCCTTATTAGCTGATAAGAAGCAATGTAATGAGTGTAAGGGTAATTACATCTGCTCACAATTGGGCCAAGTTCACGTTGCAGGCGTCTACACTTGCTCGTAACAGGTGTTTATATAAAACTGTGATTACCACCGGCAACCGTCACGAAGGGGAAGCCTATTGACGTTTCATTATACAAAGTCGTACAAACCTAAAGATGCGGCTATCTGGAAAATCCTTTCACTTAGTAAGCTGTGACGTTAGCCAAAACTTGTCACTTTGTAGTTGTGTTTAGTTCATCATTACGTGACTAAATGACGCACTGATATACTAAATATCAATACAATGTGCGCTTTGAGTCAAAGCCTTTGCTCTTGGCAAGCGTAATTTTAATAAGTGCTTTCCTACTTTAACAATAAAAATAATACTTTTGTACCCCGAAGCATTGCGCAATTGTAAAATAGTAATCACTTTAACAAATGCTGTCATTTATAATACAATTTCAGCTTTTAATGTTCAGTATGCGTGACAAAGCTAAACCAATCTGTTGTACTAGAGCGTCGATCAGTCTAAAAGAAAAGTAAAAAATCAAAACGGCCATTTTTATATTTTTTTAATTTCTTTTACGTTTATTTTCTGCAGTTTTTGTTTTTTATGATGACACTAACTTGTGGAGTAAAGGATTAGGGACAAAAAGTGTCCGCACTTGTTTTCATGAGCGTTAAACATTAAGCGCAGTTTTTACTTACCTAGGATGTAACTGCTTACTGCTCCTAATTAAGTAATCTGTACTAATTAGTTATTTAGGCCCATGTGCGTTACTCCCAATGAGCCTCAATACAATAACAATTTATTGGTTATTAATTTTAATGTATAATTTATTAGACGACAACTCACTAGGTGCAGAGAGTCGCTGAGTAAGACAGATATCCTAATTCACAAGAAGCAAAGGCATACTCCAACTATAGGGTTTTAATTCTCTTAGTTATATACACAAAAACCATCGGAACTTTTATTATTCAGTGTTGTACTTGCACAAATGGACAAACCTAATAGAAACAGGCATCTTAATGGCAATTATCCACGTCACATAGATAATGGGAAGAGCGCTCCAATTAACGTCGACACTAAAAAAAAGTATATAGTTAAAAACTTATACGGGACGTTAAAAAGGCGATTCGTACATCAATACTAAACGTTGAACCATTCAAGGTCTTACAAATACAAACATTCCCAAAGGACATACAAATGCGGTACGATTATCAAACCCGGCGCCTATGAGTCAGTGATAGTGTACAAATAAATAAATTTTAAACTAGTGGAGCTAGCGTGTTTGTAAACAGTTATAGTTTGGAGTGTTCAACAAGCCAGATAAGATAATAATTGTATTAACATCTTGCAAATAAGCACAGTATTAACACAGTGATATTGTATTCAAGCTCATTACTTCTTTATAACTATAAAGACAAACGTGGGACGCCTTAAGTGGACCAAAATACCCGTTCCACTAGATAAAATTATAAACTTCAAAACAAAATGATAACACTTAGGATTTTGTTCGTACGTCACGTTAAACTACCTAACATGTGGTTGGCTTTAATTGAAACAAATTGCTTTACGTACCGATATTACCATATTAAGCTACGGTCTTATACTTGCTTTGACTGTGATGGCCAAAGACGTGATCACTAATTAGCCTTTACTTTTAATAACTGAAATATTGACGATCTTTGGCTTATCTGCTTGTATTTGGACTCGTAAACGATGCCTTCACAGAGTTCTTATAGATAAAACTGGATTTAGAAATCATTTGGCTGACCTTAAATCATCGCTGTGGCCTGGTGTCAAAGTATGGTGTCCTCAAATAAAGCTTTAAAGTAAAACTTTATCTGGCGTGTGTATATTATGTTGTGTTTATAAATTTGTTTTAAAGTTAGATAGTTTTTGCAAAAAAATACAACTTACGGGTACTCACATTTGTAATGTCAAGTTTCAGAAATGTTTCATTTCATGAACAAAATGCAACCATAGGCATGTATGTTTGATCGTGTATGCTTATTTTAGACACAAACAGCTTTACCTTTGTTCGAAATATTACTTCCAATTGAAATTAGTTTTACAGTGCCTACTAGTAATCACTTTAACATCTTGTTTTTTTAACAATCAGCTACAAGTGAAGTTACGACTTTAGCTATTATGCTGGAATAAATTTATTATCCTTCAAATAAGCGTTTTCAATACCGCCTCACCGTTTCTTAATAAAAACGGACTGTCGTCCTCAGAGTGGGCAACGTTCATCAAAATAAATAGAAATATACTTCCGGTGAACACAAACCCCGGATTTAGACAAGAATTAGGCCGCTGCGCTGTAGGTACTGCAACGAGATTGAATCCCTTGGACATATTCTTGGCAAATGTCCAAAGGGCAAGCTACTCCGAAACAACGGACACTACACCGTAAGATTCATCCTGGTCTATGAGAAAATTGGGTTGGGAGGTCCATGAAGAAGTTCCTTGTGTAACTAAGACAGAAAACGCAACAGAAAGTACCGAAAAACTGGACATATAACTACAATACAGCACATTGATGAAAGGCACTTCCAAAAGAGTTGGCATACTTGCATTCAACAAACAGGCTCGATTAGGGCTTATTCTAAGCCCAACAATTCGAATCGAAATAGAGCAGGTTCAGCCGAAAGAGTCAACGACAAGAAAAGCCCATCTACGACCCCTGTATCCTTTACTTCCAGAAAAACTTCAATCTGAGGGAGATCAAAACAATACTGGTATTTAGGGTATTTACGGGTCAGAAGAACAATTCCAAAATTCTTCGAATATTTTCTGAGAGAAAACAGAATTCCCAAGTTATTAATTGAAGATACCTCACCAGCTGTACTCAAAGGATCTCCTCACATTTGTCAAAAACATCTCTACTCAATACCCAAACACCCCCCTCTTTAACCATTAACGAAACTCATCAATTGTACTAAACTCTTTATGTCGTATTAATTATGTGTAAACGCTTTTAGTTGTATATTGTGTCATTTTTTTAACTTCCTGTAATGGAAGCAGTCGGTCAATAAAGTCTAAAATTATTCTCTCGTATTCTTAAAGCAAGCTCTTTGTTTATAAACAAAAGCCCTATCAACAGAGTATTAACATTTAGTTTAAAATTAAAATCCTTAAAACAGTCATTTCTGCGAATGCTGTCAAAGCTGAAAACTTATATGCAGGCTCAAGAGTTTCCGGAGGAAAGTCCGGGTTACATGGGCGATGGCATTATGGACGTTACAATATTGTAGGCTGTGCAATTGTAATTTTAAACGCAGTTTATTGCAGTTAAAACGTTATAGACGTTATCGAAACAGTATAGCAGTTACTATACTTATAGCATAGACGTTCAAACAGTAATTTCAGTACATCTAAATGTTTAATATCATCGCGCGGCGACATCAAACTATTATAGCTCAAGAAGTTAAGATAAGCAGTGCAGCTAAACTATTACTTAAAGAGTTGTAACAGGCTCAGTTAAAATTTGAAAATCAGCCGGTTTTTGGACTCTTTGTGTTTATAGCATAACATGCATTGAAGTTACAGTTTTACATGTAGAACCGTAACAAAGTTATACGCAATTCAGCGTCAGTTTTATACGTACTGTAGTTACGATGTTATTGGTAGTGCAGTTATAGTTGTATAGCCATTGTAGGTTCAACGTTAAGCTCAATGTTTTAGTAGTGTCGTTACAGTTGTATACGCAGTTTATTTAAACCAACAGTTACAGGTTTGGTTTAACAGCAGTGCAGCTTTAGTTTTATAGGTAGCGCAGTTAAATTGTAGCAGGCACTACAACTTCAAGCTCATACGCAGTGTACTCATAACGTTTATGGAATGCAACTAAAAGGATGCGAGCAGTGCAGTAACATCTTTATGAGCAGTTATCATATTACACAGTGCAGTTACAACTGTATGCGCAGTGCAGTTAAAAGATTAAGGCCGCGCAGTAATAGTTTTACACTCCCCAAATTTATGCCTTCCAAGCAGAGCAGTTTTAATTTTATACGCAAAGCAGTTTAAACATTACGTATTCGCGCAAGCGTTGTATGTTAATACGCTGGGCGGTGAAACTGTTGTGATTGCAGTTAACATCTTCCAGGCAGTGCAGCCTAAAAGTTACGAAACAACGGTTATACACACGGCAGGCACAAATGCAGCGAACATGATTTTATATGCAGTAGATGTTACCTTTATAAATTCTAGTGATGTTTAAATCGTTGCATTGGGTAGTATTATAGCAGCAGATAACTTTTCGTACGAGCAGACAATACTTTTTTAATGTTTATAGTTGTTCTGAAAATTTGGATAATTTTATGCAGTTTCGGAGGAAAACGTTTAGTTGTGCAAAAGGTTGTGCAACCGTTGTTATAGGAGTTGCAAACAATAGTTGTAACTTTTGTGCGCAAATAAAAATGCATACACTCCACAAAACGAGATATTACTGTTTTTAAAAGTGATTGATTGATTGATTGATAAACCTTATTGTGCCGTTAGGCGACTCACCCACAACACATAACATAAATAATTACACAATCATTAAAGCGTAATTTATTTGATTTATTTTAAGCAATGAACTTACAAAATTATACACATGCATTAATTTTAGTGTATTCGTTATTTAAAGTAGGGCTATAATAAAAGTAGTGCTATAATTTTAGTAGTGTCATCTACATCAGTAAAGTATTTTGATAGATAGGTACTTCTATGTGCGTTATAGTGTGGGCATTTTAGCAAAAAATGACTAATACTCTCGTTCACGTTCATATTATATACACAACAGACAATATCTGAATTTAATTTTTGTTTATGACCTTTAGATTTAATTATACATACCTGATTGTTGACAAATTACTCTGAATTTATCTACGGCAGTTCTGTTAACTAGGTATTGTTTGGTCCGAACATTGTTATGAATAGATTTTTATAGAGTGATTCTTTTATGCGTTCATATCCAACACATCTTCTTGCCACAGCTGGCATTTGTATTCTTCATTTGCTTACTTAATTCCTCTGCACATTGGAGTTCCCAGATAGCTGAGTACCCTAAATTAACTAGCATAGATTTTAGTTGCGAAGCTCAGTTTAATCTTATTTTTGCTAGTCAAGCCAAGCCTAGTCACATTCAGAATCAAAGGCAACTAGTCGAGTCTACTCCAGTCTATTCAGAGTGTTTTCAACAGCTGCCTACACTAGTCTAGACAACACCAAATCCACTCTAGTCAGTTTTAGTCTAGTCAACTATTCAGTTATTCCTTAATGTGGGAAAATCATGACAAGTCTAGTCTAGTTATTCTTTGCGCCTCTTGCTAGTTTAATTAAGTCAAGGCACAAGTTTTGAAACAGTCAGCTAGTCTAGTCAAGTCAAACTTGACTACGGCAGCACTGAAGATATTTCTTCTAGTGCATTAGGCGGTATTATAGCTGCGAATAACTTGTTATTTTGACGGATATTTCTAGGGGTGTAGATGTTAGTGGCACAAATTAATATTATACTTTAGTATGAATGAGATCCTGATACAGATCACAGCTTGTGACCGAAAGCCTTATCAACCTTGGCTTACCTCAGAAATGTAGTAGTATGGCTAGATGATACTTCAACTACCTATAATATTAAAATTCATAGCAATTTATACGCTGATTTAACATTTTACTAGTGACACGAAAGTGTTGCTGTCTAATTCGAAAGAGTTCCAACCCTAGTTGCCAGGTTAGCCACCTACAACTTCATGACGATCTATCATATTAAATATTCTATATACGTGTATTATGTAGTGTAAGGTTAGGTATCTTAAAATCGAGAAATAGTTTTTTTTATGTAAATTGTATCCAAAGATATAGCCTATAAATATTTTTGAAAGTTTAGATGTCCAGTATATAATACCCGTATTATTACATTACTACACTAATATTTGGATACTACTACAACACTTATAAATGTTTGTGTTTTCCGTTTTAGTTTTTTCATTTGCTATGCTATTTTGGTTTTTGTTTTATTATTGTGACCATGTTTTGTTAGTAGGTGCAGTCTGGTGTTGTTGTGGTAATTTAGTCAGTGGTTGTGTGTGTTAATTTACAAGTTCTATTAGCAGTTGATTTCTCCCAGTGAGGCAATTCACAATGACATCGCTGACCCTTTGAATTTTTATCCAGTCTGTACGTGTCAGGTTATGGGTATGGTAGTCATCTGATTAACTAGGTTTAGTTAGTTGCTGTCGAAAGTTTAGTAGTGTCGTACAATTTTGTAATAAGTGTTGAATGCTATTTGTCTTGTTTTTTGTACAAACTAGGCATGGTTTTGTTTTGTTTTCAAATAGGATAACAAATAGATTCTCGCGATGGCGAAAGTATAGTTTCTAATGTCTACGTTGGGCTAATAGTCTTTTAATTCATTGCATTCCATATTAAGTAAGCTACTAGTGGCTGGCTAGTACTCGTGTTATAATTATTGTAGTAACGGTGGTTCTGGGAGTGCTGTTTCACGTTCTGTTCGTTGAGACATTTCACATCTTGAATAATGTTGATGTACTTGCAATATCCTTTCTGTATTATTTTAAGTGACTTCTCAAACACGTTGCTAATATATTTAGCTAACCTTTATTTTACTGTATGACCCAGTTGTTTTCTGTCTGCATGTTGTTGCGGAGTTCCATAAGGCGATTAAAATCTTACTACGGATACGGATATATGTTCTTAATCATGCTTTTAGTGTGCATTAGTAATTTGAGAAACTGTCTCCATATACTAACTTTAATTGTGGGTCGGCCTATTTTGTCTGACTATGCATTTGAGAGTGAAGTATATTTATAAAATGCGTTTATAATAGGAATGTTGCAGTGTTTCCAACTGATTGATATGTATGATCCCCCAGACAGGAGCACAGTATATTGCAGTGGATTTACCAATAGCTTTGAACAGTGTGTAGATGTGCTGAAACGAGTGTATTTATGCTTCACCTAACAAACTTAATGCTAAAATAGTTGCTTGGGTGGTTTTGGTTTTAGCTTGAAGCATTTGTTGATAAAACAAACATTTGTATGTTAATAAGACTCCAAAGTATGTAAAGCTATATATTGTTTTAGTTTATTGGTTTCTCTGGTTGCACTTAAGTCTTGAGTAGAGTCGTCCCCCACGCCCTAAGACTATTATTTCGGTTTAGTAAATTAAGGTCTAGGGATGCAAAGCATTCATCTTAAATATTGTTGACTTCAAAACGGTCTATAATTGTGCAAGTGCATACCATGTTGTTTGCAAACAGAAAAATGTTCTTCCGGTGATTGCTAGCTGCTCCTCGCTTGTTATTTCTAAAACGTTTTTCCTCGATGTCGCAGATATACAAACTGAAGAAGAGTTAAAAAATATTTGGTTTCTTTGTAGTATCGCTTCGGTTGTATCGATGTTGTTTGACTGTCCCAGTTCCATTCTGATTTATTTGTTACATTTTGATATATGCCTTGGATTCTAGCTATTACTTTTGTAGATACTCCTGTTTTCTTGAGTTTATTTCAGAGTCGGTCATGTGGAACTGAAGAAAATGCACGTTTAAAGTCGAAAATACTGCTTGTACTCTTCCGTTTAATTTTCCTTGGGCTATTTAAATAAGGCCATTGAGTGTAAATATCTGGTCCTGACACTTGCGCCGCTGTATTAAGCCCCCTTGCGCTTTGGTAAATTATGGTTTCTTTCTGCCCAGTTAATATTGCGATTCTTGATTTGGGATGTTCGTAGTTTGGCGATTGTGTTTGCGAGCCAAATGCTGCGATAAGTAATTGGGAACAGTTAAAAACACGTGCATTACACATTTCACTTGTATCAAAATGCTTAACACGTTGACAGACGTGTGGTTGCTGCGACAATTCCTATGTATGCTTCATGAAGCAAATGCGGTGAAGCATTGCTCGTTGCGGTCGTAGCGAGGTACTAAAACGACAAATAATTAAAAGGTAAGTATCTATGATTGTAATTAGAACATAAGTATTTAATTTTTAAAAACTGAAATTATTTGTTGCTATAATTTAAACAAGTATAATTAAATGTAGATAACTCTCGAAGCTGAAATATCAATGACACTTGACACCTACAAAATGTTCCTAACAACTGTTTGCATTGCTTGCTTGCCGGTTCATCATCAAAAGATTGAATGTCGTCTGTTAGGCGTTGATCTAACTGTTTATCAACGTTAACACTCGCTGCTTCTCCTTTATGCAAAGATTCAGCAACGTTTAGACTTGGTGTCTCAAACTCTGGTTCTCTTGTACAGCAGTAATGGCTTGTTGTATTGTCCGTTCTAGGTGTAAAAAATTCAGACGTAAACAGTTTATCAATGCCAGCTAAACTTGGATAACCCAGTTGAGTCCAAAGTTTAGCAATCTCTGCCCGCTGCATTTGAAGTGGCTGGTTATGTTCGTCAGAAAACGGCATTACATGTGCGTTTTGTTCCGTTACTGGCAATGCAATACTTTCTTCATTTTGTGCTGTAAATAAATTTGATTTGTTTGAACCGTCAGCGTCCAGGTTTGTAAACGCATCTGCAGGAGGTTTCCTTTCTTTCATCAGTAAACAGCTACATTGACAAAAGTAAGATTCCATTAATGTTTATAACAAAACCAAATTTTTTGTTTCTTGCAAAATACTGTTTGAAAGTTCCAAAAGCAAACAATAATAATACCGAGGTATGGTTAACCCAGGTACGTAATCAAGAAGCACAATTTGTCTTAAAACAGTAATACAAAACCTTTAATTACAATGCCTAAACGTGTTATGATTTATAATATTTTTACATATTATTTAGTACACTAAGTTTGGTTCAAAAACCTTTAATTTTGGGCAATTTGTAAGAAGGTGTCCTTTTCCTCTCCAGGGCAGAAGAAACAACAGTCAAGCGGATGTGTTGTCGACTTTTACAAGAAAGAGAGAGCAACCTAAATGAAAAAGTTTAATACCTAGCTACGAGCATGCTTTTTACCGCATTGTTTTGTTTTACTGCACACTTTAGTTGTCTCCAACGGTCCAATCCAAACCCTAGTACAGTGTTGTACAAGAAAAAACTAATTACGGCATATCATGCATCATTGTGTTATGTTAGTCATCAACCAACATTGTCTTAAACTGTTGTTGACACAAAATAATGCCACGCTACAAACATTTTGATATTAAGTATTGAAAGCAAGTAGAGAGGTGTAACTTGCTTATAATTTATACACTTTTGTGAAACATGCATAACATCCTATCAGTATAGCATTATGCATTTAGAGACACAACAAACGCGATATGTGTTGTCCGCTTTTAGATTGTTGGGAACGTTCTCCTACAAAATGCATGTGCTAACAATTACAAATTAATGTAATACACGGTTTTCGTATCGTGCATATTTTGAGTTTTAATATATTACTATTAAGATTAAGCAGTATAAGTAAATAATAATATTGCATGTCAAAGCAACCAAAACTCTTTGGAGACACGTACACACGGTTTTGTGATTAATGTTAAGATACGTACGTGCATACTATTTTTACTACACACGTAATGGGTGCCAGATTGTGAAATTTGGGACTAATAACTTTAACATCGCCAACCTGCGCACAAAAACGTGAATATGTTCCAATTGTGTTTCATTAATTATTCATTGAAACACGCTGACGCTTGTACAAATATACCAACAGAAACACTTGTTTGTAGTATATACTATGATTTGAGCTATTATGCATATACTGAAAAGCACATTTGAGAAGTATTATATGGAGTTAGATTATTGTGAGCAGCTTTTGTGCGTCAGTGCTTGTAAACAGCGGAATGACTTTTTAAGTGATGTAACTAGCGTGTTCCTTCTAAAGTTTAGCGGGTTACTAAGACTTGTGTAGATAAAGCTATTTACAGCCTTTCGACTAAATGCAGTAGTGCATATGTTTTTGCCCTATGACGTCCTTATATCTATAAACAAGATTGGCACGCGTTAGTGACTTTAAGTATCTCTTCTTCTAGATAAACCCTTACACTTCAACGCAATCATTAAACGTGTTTGAGAGTCACGTAAATCAGACCAGAACGCAGTTAGCGTTGAACAAAATATCCCATTAACTACGTGCAGGCGGTCACACATTAAAATACAGTACCAACTTCGTTTTGACTTTGATTGGGAATCACGTGACCTTTCATACGCTAACTACAATTAGTTAAATAGAATGACTTATCAGCAAAATTTACTCTATTTTAAAACTATACTTTAAATACTGTTGGTCTAAACAATATAGCTAAATATTGAATAGTGGGGAAATTTAACAGTCAAATATTGCCGCTAATTTAGACGCCGTTTGACATGCATTTCTTAATCAACGTTTGTCAACCTTGTGTGCCAAGTTACAAACCGTTTGCTTACGAGATTTATAATAGCTGTAACTGTGGCTAATTAATAAATCTTAGCTTAGCCCTATATTAATTTGCAATATTTGCTTATACCAGTGATGCTAGAGATTTTGGTACCACTTTACCTTGAATGCTACGCGGCAGAAGTATTTAATAATAAAATCCGAACAATAACAAAATTCTACAAAATCAAATTTCAATGCTACATTTTTGTTTTAAAGTGTATCGTACGTCTGCAAGCATTAACTTTGCCAATTGTTTATTATTCGAACGCTAAAATATTGATGCCTCACAGTTAAATAATCTAGTTTTTAATTTATACGGAAACGTTCATGCAGAACTAAACACATTCTTTAAGCTAAGATACTTAAAGCATTTTCGCCACAAACATAGCTCAAGATTGAACGCATAATTTTAAACCGCACAAGTTTGGTTTTCAAATTGGTTTAAATTTCTTTCACGGCGTTGACAACTTCGTCGTTATTACAATCTTCGACATTGCGTGTTAGGAAACATGAATTTAGTGTACAAGACAAAGGCTTGGGTTGTTGAGTAAAGCCAGCTTGCCATCTATTGTGGGTCCAAAGTTCAATTTTTTTCGAATTTTGTGAACCCTGGATATATTTAATAAATACAACAAGAGTTTGCATTTTGAACGCGATATTTTAATTCATCTGTAATTAATATTTTTAAGGAGTGCGCTTTAAAAACTTTATTGGCCCTGCAGTTACAAGATGTGTAATATTGAACTTAACGGCATTGTTGTTAAACATTGCTTTTATATACACAAAGAAGTAGTAAAATGTAATAACAACTACAGTGCGAATATAATCGTTAATAACTGTGATAACATTGTATGCCCAATGCGTTGAAACGTTTGTAAAAAATCCAACTGAACGTTGATGGTTAGTAAACGTTTAATGGGTATAGCAATAACCCTGGAATGCAGTAATAGTTACAATTAAACAATTTGTATCAGTGCAATTAAATCGTAGCCTCAATTTCATCTAAGGGCTTGTTAAAATTGCAACTACCATTGCAAACGTAGTGCATTGTAATTTTTCTATTATACGCAGTTTTTTTTAACTTCATATCCTTTGCACTGTTTAATAATGGAACAGGAAGTAATATAATATAAAGATAACATCATTGGGAGCGTGCTGTGGTTAAACATATGTTATTACTGGAGTTAAAATGGCGTCTCAAGCTCCGTTGAACTATTAGCAGCTGTATTTGGTAGTGACATTTGTGTAAGTAAATTGTATTATAGGCTGGGCTGCACAAGCAAAACGTTCAAAAGTGTGAAATTGACTTTACAAAGATGCAGCTAACAAGAAAAAGCTTGTGCAATTACAGTTGCGTTGTTTGTAATAGACTATGCAGAATGCTTTTAAATACTAATTACTAGCAACTATAATCGTTTTCGGCTGAAAATAGCTTCCCAAAAAATGTACATGCCGTACTGGTTTTGTACTGTGGCTGTGGCCTACTTAGGATGGACGAACTCTCGAACCTATTCATTATTTGTTAACTTCCATCGGTACAAGAGCTTTCTACACCAAACTCTCAAAACCAATTTTAGCATCACTATAATAACCACTTGTATACTCTAGCGCAGATATAATGAAAATTACGACTTCCGCACTCTAAATTCGAAAATAACGAATGCCACGTCACAACCAACAAGCGGTTTTGGAAAAAAACGTTTTACTTGTTAAACACATTTGTTAAACATATACATAGTAACCCTTAAACAAATATTAATGCTCTCATACGTTTCTCTGGAGAGCAAGTTCGGTCCGTTGAACTATGCTTCATAAATTCCATGTGCTAGACCTATTGTGTAACTTGAAATCTTTAAATTAACAGCTGACAATAACGTGTGCACTCTACCAACTGCCTCATCAAAGTGAGTATTATTTGTCGCATCATAATCGCAAAAAATAATCGCATCATAATCGCATCATAATCGCATCTGGATCTCATCTTACACCCATCATAACCGCATCATGCAGCTTTTATGCGGTTATGATGGCTGTTAGATGAAATCCAGATGCGATTATGATGCGAATATGATGTGATTATGATGCGGCAAATAGAACTCACTTTTTGGCACTTTTGATGCGTTTTTGATGTGGTGATTTGGTAGAGTGTGCCTAAGCCATTTGCAACTAATTACCAATTTCTAACGCAATTTAATTATGTACGTGTTGCACGACTACATACCTTCAGTTGGCTTAAATGACTGCTAGTAACCAGGAAAAAATGTTTTTAAGAACTTGGGATTGGCTTTTCTCACAATTTAATCCTACAAAATCAATAAAGAGCATAGAAAATGTGCTGCAATAAGACAATATACGCCAAGCTAAATGCACCAATTAACTTCCAGTAACTTCAGCATCCATTTTGGTTTATACTACGAAAACAAAAAAAAACATAATCAATAGGCCGAAACGTTTTCTTTGAGCTGGAACAGCGACAAATCGTAGTGATAAATACGACAAATGGGTGTGGGCAATACGACAAAGCTCGTATACATATATATATATATATATAGATTATATATATATATATAGATTAGTATTCAAAGGAAGCCAATGCCTACAAAATATGCAATTCGTCGTAATGATCATTACGATTCGCCGTATTGACCATTACATCGTATTGTCCACAGCGTTTCGTCGAATTGTCCACAGCGTTTTGTCGTATTGACCATCCCGAATTCAAAACCATTCAGCGTATAAATTGTGCGGGTGAGAGGTCAATCGTCGTTCTGATTTGTTACCATGTACACATTGTACATAGTCAGAATACTGTTCTAGCTATCAGTTCTTAACATAAATATGCAAAAAGAAGCAGTGATGTATACCTTTGTGTTCATGAATTTTACTAGTAATTACAGTTTACATTCACATTGCGCTAGAGCTGCTCTTAAATTGTTCTCTAGGAGTTCTTAGAACGTGCCAGAGCTATTCATAAATTACGCTCAGCTGTTCCTATAGTGCGTTCAGCTATCCATGTTTAACGTTAGTGCAGCTTACATATTATATACGTCAAAACAGCTCCAATCGCCCATAATTTACGACATGGTTTTAACAAAAATTATTTATATATATATATATATACTTGTAATTAATGCAACTATGACACACACACTGAACCCAAAGGATAATGAGTAATTAAATCCCGATTTTAAATTTTATAAGCTTTATACTGAGTATACTGAGTCCGTTGGGCTATCCTCGTTGGAGGACAGTGTCAACTTTGTTTTGAATAAAGTTAGTCTCTCTCTCAAGTATGCAATCAAAATTGAGGGAAATGAAAATAAGCAAACATTTTGAAAAGTTAAAATTTCCAAAAGTTATTCAGTTAAAGTTTCTACGTATTATTCTTGATATTTTACAACAAATTCTCTTGCACTTCCATTGGCAGTGTAACTGCAATGTTATATACACAATTCAGCTAACATGTTATAAGCGGTGCATAACAGTTTAGTAGGCAGTGCAGGCTTGCGGTATGCAACCAGGTGATTAGGCAGTTGCAACATTTATAGCACAGACGTTAGACCAGTGTATTCTGAGCATTAAACATTTAATATCAGTACATTTAAAATATTATTGCGTATGAATAAAACGTAAGCTGTACAGTAAGCAGCAGAATTCTAGGCCCAGCCTAGTTAAATTGTTAAAGGCACTGCTTTAACACATTTACACTCTACGCAGTTAAAATTTAACAAATAGCGCGGTAGCATAATGTTTAAAATGATAGTTTTGCACTTAATTTAATTACAACGCTAAACGCTGTGCAATTACAACTTTATACGCAGTGCAGTTACAATTGCACAATTAAAGTGGTTAATATGTTAGACTCAATACTATTAAAACCCCACAAGTGATGTAGTTACAGATTTATACTGCATTCCGATTGTTACAGGCAGTGCAGGTCTCGTTTTTCAGGGAGTAATCACTGCAGTTACAAGTTTAGGCGCAGTGTAGTTCGAATGTTATACGTAACAAAGTTACAGCCAGTGAATTAACCGCACTTTGTGAGCATTGCATGTACAGTTGTATATATACGCAGGGCTATTAAGACGTTTTCTAGAGCAGGTACAGTTTTTCACGCAACAAATACTAGTTACAAGAAGTGCAGTTGCAATTTTGTACAAACTTTACGGGCCATTTTTGATATCTGATTTGTCTTATTAAAGCAGCACCCATTCACGTAATTATATATTACGTAGATGCGCAGTGCTGCCTGAATTTTTGCTAGTCAAGCCAAATCCTTGGAACGCGCGCAAATTAAATACACGTAGAAAATTTACGCTGAAAGAACTTTTTAAAATTAAAAATCAAAATTTGATAGTAAAATCTACAAAAAATAAAAATAGCCATTCAAACAGTAAAGTCTTTATTCAAAGCTAGTAGCAGACATTTAAAACATTACAGTGCTACCATTAAAAGTGGAATTAAAAGAATAACTAGGAAGGCGCCATTTCATTGTATTAGAGAGAGAAGGAAGAAACGAAACCCATACACGGGAAACGCTACCGTCCAAAATTGGATTTCAAGCCCAGATGTAGCAGGAGATTTGATTCTTAAATTACATTTTTGGCATATCAAAAGCGTGAGCTACACCGGGCGTTTAAACAGGCAAGTAAAAACGGACGGGATGCTTATAAACCCTATTACTGATCATTATATGTTATACAACTGACAACGCATAAGTTTCTGATTCTGAAAAAACTTTTTTTTCTTTTTTTTTCTCAACTACGTTAATCCGAGCAAACATGGGGTCGAAAAAAAGAATAATCAAGCACTTAAAACCGTGAACACCGAAGTCGGTCAAGACACACATGTAAAAGAAGTGATAAAAATGCAGAAAGTAATAATAGCGCAAATAGAAGCAGTAGCAGCCAAGCTGGGATAAATTAGGGAACTAAAGGAAATGAACATAGAGCTACGGAAAAGGATCAAAGACTTACAACATCAATTTGATCTCCAATACATGGATAACAGAAAGAAAAATCTGGTGTTCTTCGGAATACCAGACAAAGAAGACGAGTCATGGGTCGAGAGGTCGAACCAGATATCTGCAATAACTAAACAACCAGGAGCTGCACGAGCAATAATAGAATCGACTAGAAGATTCGGAACGTTTAAACCTTGTACAAACAGACCAGTAGCAGTAAGCTTCCTAAAGATAAAGGACAAATTGGAAGTTGGAGCACTGACATCAAAGCTGAAAAATAATGACGGAAGCCAGAAAATTTTTATAAATGATGACATCCCTCCACGAATTCAAAAGCAATAGTTTGAAGAGAGAATGGCCCGAAAACGACTTGCACTACAGACTGTCAAAAATCTAGCAACACCGAATTCGGTTGAGAAAATAAAAGACAAAGCAGTACCGACTCAAAATCCGAATCCGGAAGCTAGCAGGAAACAAGGTCAAATCGGGAACCCAGAAGCAACTGAAGCAGTCAACTCGGTGAAGAGAAGACGAATGGAAGGGAATAAATGAACCACCACCCAAACAGGAGACTGAACTGCACAATCAACGGAGCACCATATGGAGGAATGAGAATGGGTTACATTACACGAGCTAATACTAACTGACAATATCTAAACAATAATCAATTGAAACAATCTAGAACACACTAATAATGTATTTATTTTAACATTTTATTTTTTAAATTAGGTCTAAGAACATGTAACTCGATTAACACTTCAATTTAATTTATTACAATTTGATACGTATAAATCCCTTAAAGAAAATACTATCTTTGTGAATTACCATTGGTGAAGGTAATTCCACCAAAAAAGCTAATTTAAGTAACAAACGTTTTGTGAAATTAACGGGTTGTAACGGTCATGGCCATAAATCAACTGGAAGAATAAAAACTATCTATCTATCTATCTAGTCAAGCCAAGCCTAGTCACATCCCAAATCCAAGGCGGCTAGTCTAGTTTACCCTAGTCTATTCAGAGTGTTTTCAACATCTGCCTAGACTAGTCTAGACAACACAAAATCCACTCTAGTCAGTTTTAGTCTAGTCAACTAGTCAGTTATTCCTTAATGTGGGAAAATCATGACTAGTCTATTCTAGTTATTCTTTGTGCCTCTTGCTAGTTTAATCAAGTCAAGGTACAAGTTTTGAAACAGTCAGCATGTCTGTCAAGTCAGACTTGACTACGGCAGCACTGAAAATATTGCTTCTAGTGCATTAGGCGGTATTATAGCTGCGAATAACTTGTTATTTTGACAGATATTTCTAGGGGTGTAGATGTTAGTGGCACAAATTAATATTATAACTTAGTATGAATGAGATCCTGATAAAGATCACAGCTTGTGATCGAAAGCTTGACAGTAAATAAAAAAAAATTGTAATCCATAAGACCTTTAGGAAATCCTATTTGAAATAAATACTATTAAAATGTGTGGATCGAAAGAATTGAATCAGTTGCGTATCATATTGTTTTTAGCCAGAATTAGATTTAGACTGAAAATATTTTTGCACTGAGAGTGAGATTTTGGAAGTAGAGCGTAATAGCAAAATGCCTTGTCCACAGTGTACCACAGGATTTAACTCACAAACGGACTGAAACAGTAAACTGAGTGGAAAATGTGAATCTTTTCTTTCCAACAGTCGTACAGAACCCTCGTTTCCTTTACCGAGTGTTGTAAAGATGACAGAATTGAAACCTAGCCACTTGTATGAGAAGATAAGTGCGGTTCGGTGGCGCTACCTAGAAGCCTGCGGTGGCAGTCGATAATGGTACGTAGTACTAGGATATAGTGTTGATTGAATGCTTTAAGGCTGCTGTTTGTACGACTAAAATTCAATCAACTTAAAGTCCAGTTAACGCAGTGAGTGATCTGGAGTCCAACACAAACGTTATAAAAGTGCCTTTTCAACTTAGATTTGCGCTTGACATTCCGGGACCGAATCTAAATTAAATATTGAATTTGTTCTGGTGTGGACAACTTAAGTTTTTACGTTAAATTTCAGTTTAATAATATCTAAAACTGTATTTTGCACTTTTGAGTTTGTTAAGCCAAGCTTCTTTAAAGAAATCTGAAGAGCCTTGTACCACCTAAATAAGAGTTCATAATATAATGTATAGCTGATTAAACTACAGTTAGTTTTAAATTACACTAATGCAATAAAAAACACATTTTGAAAAGTACCGCGAATGTTAAAATCAAATTGCAACACAGCTCACTGCGGTTAGAAAAAACTAATTTTATTGACATTCTGCTTGAACACTTTTGAGACCGGTCATACTGCATCTTCAGTGACAGTATGTATACTACTGTATAGTTAAACAGTAATGCCTCACACAGGGGCTTGATAGTCCATCGATAATTGTTAACAACCGATCTAAGTTTCTACGGAACACACGGGTGTAGTTTGCAGTAATTTAAATTTATACATTTTCTAAATTGGGCTATAAAGTTTTGTGCGATTAAGTATTTATATATCATCTTCTGTCTCGTGAGGTGCCTGCAATAAGTACTCTAAAGTGAATAACTTCCTTAATAGTAAAAAATGAAAGGTTACATTGCTTCTAAAACGAGGATCTGCATACTAAACTACGAGTAAGTGAAATTTGAAGCCAATAATACACTGAAAAATGGTTTATGCTGCAAGCCTTAATTGTCTTGGAGGCCAATCTTACAGACATTAAAGACATCCATGCATCACCAGTAACTAGCAGTTTTTTAAAGGTTAAAATAAATAAATTCTCTCAATTTTAAGAGCACATACTAGTGATGAACGTTTTCAAATTTTGAAAGTGACAACAGAGGGGTAACATAATTCATAAATCTTCAATTTTGCTAAATATCATTTCGTTAAACATTAGGAACTAGTTAATCAACAGCACGAGTTCAAACAAGAAACTGTCATTTTTTAAACCGTCTAAATTGGAAATTCGTATTTAACAAATGCTGTCCATGTAGTCATACTACGGGTGTCAATTCGTCCATATTTCCGAAAAATACACCTTTTGCTTGAAACAATAATAATTTTGAATCTCCAATCCGTCTATTGCAGGGTCTTCTATTGTGGCATGTCAGTGTACAACCTTATCCAAGGTCCAAGACGTCCAAGGGCTTGTCAAGAAAGTAGCTTATTCGATATTTCTGTTACGCCTAAACAATATATTAACGACAAATTACTATCTATATTCTATTCTATTTAATTTCACCTATACACTTAATTTCATTTGTATTATACAATGAAAAGTATTATCAAATTCGAATGCTAAATCACACCCCAGCACTTATACTTGTAATTAAACCGCAATTTCAGCACTTACGGAAACAGAAGTCTTTGATGTCCACTCTTTGTCGCGTATTTGTTTTGCTCGCTCTGGCATATTGTCCTTTAAACTTTAGAATATGGCTAAGAAGCTGCATTTCTTGTTTAATAATCCAAGCGCCCAGAATACTGCTTTTTTCTAAACATATGGGATACAATAGTAAAGATTACATTTATAGATTAAAGGTAACTGTAATTAATATGTTTTGTGCACATAAATCAAAATGTGTAAACCCATAAATTTAAAGTGCGACCGACGACGATGGCAGTCTCAAACCTAATAAGAAAAAAATGTGAACGTAATTTTTAGAAACGACGTCAGCGTCTAGTGTTAGAATCTAAAATCTACATTTGCCGTTCAGGTATCTAATTTTAAAACGCCGAGAAATTTGTTTTTTGGGTATAGATGGCGGCTGTTTGTTGTTTTATTGTCCAAATTAGTATTTATACAATCAACTCTCTCGTTAAATATATAAACGCTTGGATTTTGTACTGGCTTTACTTTGCCTTTGCATTATCGTAAAATGAAGTTAGTCGTTTGCCGTAAAGCATACTTTGTTCGCTTAGTAGTTTATTACTTGGACGTAAACAGTAGAATTGGTCACAGCAGAAACAACATATGTTCATCGTTTAGCTCTTTATAATTTATACACAGCACTCGTTGCCACTGGCAATAGTTGAGACCCAATGTCTATCCAAACCTTATTTCGGGAAATACGTGTAAACAAACTACGAAATTGTTCAACAGAATGCCATTTACCCTGTAATTGACTAGTAGACGCGTTTGTCTAAATACAGCCGCTATAATTTTCTCACTAGATTTTTATTGATCAGGATATAGGCGCAACACAACTATTTTAAATATAGCACCCAGCCGTAGGTTACTAAATACAAACTGATATTTCTGCCTAAACTGTTGATACTTGCACACGCAACAACATAGCTAGTTCTAAAAACCACGTATACGTACGCAAGCTAATAGCAGTGTAATAAAAACGTGATTAATGTAAAAGCAATTGTACAACGTGAACATTGTACAAATAGGTAACATATTGTAAAGCTAAGGTTTTTGGATACTATTCACGATTGATCAATTGGTGCTCAACGCAGATTGCATAAAAGAACAGATTAAGTTCAATCTATGGGACAGCTTCTTATGTTCTGTGTATTTAAAGAAATATATATTGATGGTTTTCATTTTGCGTGACCACCAGAAATTTAAGTTTGGCATGTCGCACCAAATCTTGTGTATGATAACCACATTAAGATTATTGAGCAATTAAGCATTGCTTTATGGTTTGCGCTATCGGTCGTGGAACTATTTATAACCAAAAACACCAATGCATCATGCGTTTAATCGTTAACGATATACGCTCTCCAAGATAAAGATACAAGCGTTTGTACAAGTTGAACACCAGTGTAGTTTAAGTGCTTAGCCGTCACGCGAAACAAGGTCGCTTTAATTAAGCTAGTTCTGATCTACGTGCTGGTGGCCACGTATTCCATTTTAGTGGATTCTTATGTTGACCTTGAGTAGAAAATGACCTTCAATTGCAACTTTCCAATCCATTTCGTTTCTTTTATCTATTAATATATTTATTCTAAAACGACCAATTTATTAAATTATGCTAGTTTTTGTACATAATTTTTTAACGAACAAGCTTTTGGAAGTTCTTAACTTAAAGGTCTTACCCCCGTTCCCCCTGTCCCATTACCCTTTCCCTGTTCCCCTTGCCCAATTGCCCTTGTGCCTCATTCCCCTTATTGCTATTTCCCTGATGTTACATTCCCCTTGTGCACTATTGCCCTTAGGCCACATTCCCCATATGGTCTTTTCCCCTCGGGATAATTCACCTTACGTACTATTGCCCTTTGAACGATTCCCCTTATGACTATTCCCCTTACAAGTTATGCCTGATTTCGTACAGAATATTCGAAGAACTGTATTCAACTGTGCACCGCACATTGTCAGTGAAATTATGGTAATTATTTATTATATAGAAGTATCAAACCATATCGAACTAAAATAATAACAATAAACGTATTAAAATCATTCAAGATGAATTAACGCTTGGAATAATGCTTTTAAGACAGCGTTTTTCAGTGCTAAACCGGTAGACTGTTATTTTCATTTTTCCCAAAGCGTCCTGCATCATACAAGACAACAGTATTATTTATAAAAAATATTCAACTAAACCTACCCACTGTACTAAAATGAAGAAACCTATTGCACTGGCATTTCCTCCAGTGGACCAAGTAATTAATTATTATTTAGTGGATTTTGCATTTTTTGCATCCAATGAGCTAGAACTACGCGCGCTTTTTGACTGTTGTAAATGATATGATCATCCTATTATTTCAAACCGGTATGGTTTTCCATATCCAAGGTTTGTCCCACTACTGTTTCGCCCTAAGACAGTGACGCCAAACGGATTTGTCTCATATTACCAGAATTGGTTTGAAGACTAGCGGGATTAGTATGTATTACAACGGAAATATATCCGCTGTACAACTAAGTTTCTATAGACAATGCAACTAACTGTACTTTTATTAGTCTAGTCCTAGCCGCTACAATGCTATAAGCTGTTAATAAAATTATAATTTATAACGCATCGTTTACAAATTAAAATATGTGGTTTAGCGGTATAATAATATTACGAAGAACGTTAAGTGCTGTGCTGTTAGACTATGATGGTCTATGCTCTGTAGCGTGCAGGCACTCATTTTTGAATTTAATAGATTAGGCAGTTACAACATTTATAGCACGGACGTTATACCAGTATAGTGCATTAAACGTTTAATATCGATACAATCAAACTATTATAGTCCAAAAAGTTAAGATTAGATGTGCAGTACCAACCGTAAGCGCACACCAGTTAAATTGAAACTGACGTTGCTTTAACACATGTACACCGGGTGCAGTTAAAATGTATATATGTAACTAGCAGCGGGATTACAAAATACTCTTCGCATTTATAGTATAACAGCCAGTGAAGTTAAAAGTTCATACGTAGTGTAGTTACAACTCTAAATGCGGTGCAGTTACAACTTTATAAGCAGTGCAGTTATGACTGTGCAGCCAAAGTATGTGATTACCACGCTAAGCTCATTTAAATTAAAACGCCACTAGCAGTGCAGTTATAGTCGTATACTCAGTGTGTTGTAACAGTTACAACAGTGCTGTTTTCATAGGGAGCGCAGTTGTAATGCAGCAATCCTGCAGTTACAAGGTTAGTCGCATTGTAGTTACAACGGTGTACGCAATAAAGTAACAGGCAGTGCAGTCACAATATTAGACGTATTGCACATACAATGGTATGCAAGGTGCTGTCAAAACGCTTACCCAGAGCAGTGAAAGTTTTACACGCAGCACAAACAACTAGTTACAAGCACTGCAGCTGCGATTTTGTACGTAGTACAGTGCAGTTAAAATGAGATAGCAATTTACATTTTTTAGGCAGTGCAGGTAAAACGTTAGAAGTATTTAAGCTACGGTTATACATATTATACATATCTCAGTTACAACACTACACTCAATGCAGTGGGGTAACCAGTGCAGTTAACCTAATTTTATATGCAAATACATTAAATTCGCAGTGTATATACTTACTTACTTACTTACTTGTTGCACTTGGAGTCAATCGTCTCTGGGACATATATATACATACTCATCGTGCTACTTATTTTACGAAGTTGTATGACGGTGGGGTTGCATTGGCAACTCACACATCATTACTTCGA
>JAQFZC010000496.1:0-48654 GCA_034695205.1 Dicyrtoma fusca
TGCTAATTTGTTGTTTTCACATTTTTGAAAGTGTTAGTTTACTAGTTTTAACCTTTTTGGAAAACACTAATTTCTTAGTTTGACTTTTTGTTTTGAAACTTTTAGTTACTAATAAGTTTTGGCCTTTTTTTTTGTTTTTTTTTAGAAAACGCTCATTTCTAGTTTTTACCTTTTTGAGAGTATTGCTTTATTAGTTTTGATATTTTTTAAAATGCTAATTTGTTGTTTTCACATTTTTGAAAGTGTTAGTTTACTAGTTTTAACCTTTTTGGAAAACACTAATTTCTTATTTTGACTTTTTTTTGAAAATGTCAGTTAATTAGTTTTGGCCTTTTTTTTTTTTTAGAAAACTCTCACTTCTTGTTCTGACCTTTTAGAGTGTTAGTTTACTAGTTTTAACCTTTTTTAAACCGGTAATTTCTTGTTTTGATCTTTTTGAAAGTTACACAGTTTACTAGTTTTGACCTGTTTGAAAACGCTAATTTCTAGTTTTTACCTTTTTGAGAGTATTGCTTTACTAGTTTTGACCTGTTTGAAAACGCTAATTTCTTGTTTTGACCCTTTTTCCAAATATTTAATTACTACATACCTAGTTTTGAAAATATTGAGTACAAGTTGTTGACTCTTTTGAAAAGGTTAATTTGACGAATAAACACTTCCGTAAACCATGATTTGCCCACTCTGAATAGGTTAAAAATCCCAAATGGTCCACTTTCTTAGCAAACTAAAGGGAGGCGTACGGTCTGCTTATAAAAATAATCTATTGGCTGAATGATCGGAGTGCCCTCGATAGAATTTAGTGGCCTAATCTGTGTCATGTGGTCCCCGTGGCCGGTGGTCACTTAGGTGTCTTGGATCCGGACGAGTGACGCGCACATCCTGAGTGTGGACAGATACACTTTTATTGCGGACGAGCGGTTCAGCGTGCTGCCGATGGGCGACTCCTGGACACTTCACATCAAATATGTCCAGTCCCGGGATGCGGGCTCCTACGAGTGTCAAATCAGCACTTCCCCCAAACTCGCCTTCCGAACGCAACTCAACGTCCTCGTCCCCAAAATTCGGTACAAAACTTCACAAACTATTTTAATAACGCCGCCTCATCGTCCGCATTCATAAAATTCCCTTTCATCTCCGTGGTCAGGAGGGGAGCTGTCCATAAATGACTTTTCACTTTTCGACTCAATGGCGGAACCTTTTCGAAACGGCAATATATACAGTTTTACATCTTTTTGAAGAGGGGGGATTTTTAGTTTTGAACATTTTGAAAACGTTAACTTCCAGTTTTCCCCATGTTTGAAAATGTTACTTTCCAGTTTTAACCCTTTTTGAAAACGTTACTTTCCAGTTTTGACCATTTTTGAAAACGTTACTTTCCAGTTTTGACCTTTTTGAAAACGTCAATTTCTAGTTTTGACCTTTTTAAAAACGTTACTTTCCAGTTTTGACCTTTTTGAAAACGTTATTTTCCAGTTTTGACGTTTTTGAAAAAGTCAATTTCCAGTTTTCTCCCTTTTTGAAAACGTTAATTTCCAGTTTTGACCTTTTTGAAAACGTTACTTTCCAGTTTTTCCCCTTTTTAAAAATGTTAACTTCCAGTTTTTGCCCGTTTTGAAAATGACAATTAATAGATTTGAAATTTTTGAAACCGTTACTTACTTGTTTTAAATATTTTTGAAAATGCGGATTTATGTAGTAGGTAATAGCACTTTTGGAAAGCATTTTTTCATTGGTTTCCCAGTTTCGAATAGGTTAAATCACAAACTAACCAAATGATTAAAGTCAACAAAAATACTTAAAAAATAAAAACCAAACTGCCTAGAAATTAAATTGCGGTGTCATTTATGGACAGCCCCTCACACCAAGCTCAGTCCCAATTAGCTCCTTTAATGTTGCTTTCTCTCTGAGACTGAGTCACAGTTGTAGATTATAAAGTGACACGGGAGCCCGAGTGTATGAGGGTAATGAGATTCCATACACAGGCTCTTTTAGCGTTTTAACCTTTTTCAAAGAATAATAATTTAATGGGATGAAGCATTAGGACTGAGAGCACATTAGCGAATCAGGGCGTAGCATCAATCACTCCATGACCACGAACAGTCTGCACCTTTTGCCTTTTGCTCTGTCACAAACCACTTTTATTTTAATTCCCGTCACAAGTCATGCAGATGCTTTCATAATTTCACATTTCCAAGGGACACGTGCATTCCTCCAGATTTGTAGAATGCCCGGTTTTTTAAGGGCTTATCAATTATTACGTTGAAGACAAAAGGAATATTTTATTTAGTGCTATTTAGAGCGTTAAAAGTGCGTCAGTTCCACATTTTTTTTAGCCTGTCTTAGAAAAAGCTAATTTTATTTTTATTATAAATAATAAAGTAACTAATCGTTAGTACTCTTCTGCCTGTGAAATTTTAGTGGTGGCAATTTAATGGCTGTTTCGAAAAATGATTTAAATTTAAAACTGTGGACACTTTCAAGCGTTTTTGTATTAATTTAATTATTTATTATTTTTATTAATTTGTTGTGGTGCAGAATCAGTGGGTCGGAGCAGAATGTGTTCGTGTGGGAGGGAAGTGAAGTCAAGTTAAAATGTATTGTTGAGCACGGCCAACTCATCCAACTGACCAAATTGCAGTGGCAGAAGAATGAAGTCAACATTCACGGCAACTCACTCAACATTATCTTCCAAGTAATCCGTCAAAATTTTATCAACTTTTTAATTAATAGAGTTCCTAGATTATCATAATTAATAATAGGGTAATAATAAATGTGCTTTATTCTGAATTCTGACGTATTCTCTCAAAAATGAGTTAAATCTAATTTTCCCGCTAAGTCACACGAAAGAATAATAAACATAGGTAATATTAATATGTAGCTAGGTATACATTATACATATTTGTATTTCTTTCTTTTTTATTATTCTATTTATACTATTTCTAAGAAAGTGTAATATTATTACATAGTTGTTAGTATTTGACTTTTGAAGAAAGTGTACATACTACATACCTATGTAGATACGAATAAGTGCAATTTCAGAAGAAGGAAAAGTTGAAGGCTATTTATAAATATGTTATGTTTTCACAAAAAGTGTTGTTATTGCAATGTATTTGGACTGGAATTCGAAGGCGGAATAAAATTATGGCTATTTGCACTTTAACGAAGTGTAGTTATCCGTATTTGCACTTTTAAAAAAGTGTATTTATCCTTATTTGCAT
Organism: Dicyrtoma fusca; assembly: GCA_034695205.1. Lineage (NCBI taxonomy): Eukaryota > Metazoa > Arthropoda > Collembola > Symphypleona > Dicyrtomidae > Dicyrtoma > Dicyrtoma fusca. Next base: position 3,219 of record JAQFZC010000496.1, read on the forward strand.
TTTTTAAAAGTGCATTTATCCGTTTTTTCATTTTTTAAAAAGTGCATTTATCCGTATTTGCATTTTTAAAAAGTGTATTTATCCGGATTTGTATTTTAAAAAAGTGTATTTATCCGGATTTGTATTTTAAAAAAGTGTATTTATCCATATTTGCATTTTTAAAAAGTGTATTTATCCATATTTGCATTTTTTAAAAGTGTATTTATCCGGATTTGTATTTTTAAAAAGTGTATTTATCCATATTTGCATTTTTAAAAAGTGTATTTATCCATATTTGCATTTTTTAAAAGTGTATTTATCCGGATTTGTATTTTTAAAAAGTGTATTTATCCATGTTTGCATTTTTAAAAAGTGTATTTATCCATATTTGCATTTTTTAAAAGTGTATTTATCCGGATTTGTATTTTTAAAAAGTGTATTTATCCATGTTTGCATTTTTAAAAAGTGTATTTATCCATATTTGCATTTTTTAAAAGTGTATTTATCCATATTTGTATTTTTAAAAAGTGTATTTATCCATATTTGTATTTTTAAAAAGTACATTCATCAACATTTTCTTTTTTAATAATAAAGTGGCTTTATCAGCATTTACACTTTTAGAAAAGTGTGTTTATCAGTATTTGCCCTTTTAAAAAGTGTCTTTGTCCGTATTTGCATTTCAAAAAAGTGTAATAATTCGTACTTGCACTTTAAAAAATGTGTACTTGAACAACTACGAAAGTGGGTGGCTACATTATTATCCAATTAACTTTTTTTCATTGGTTGGATCCTCGATACTTTCTTTAGATAAAGTTGACCATTTGTTGACCTGCAGTGTAAGAAGCGTAATTCATTTTTATTAATTTCTGCGTTTGCTGTGTTTTCAGAGTAAAATGGAAGGAAGCTCAATTCTGGCGTGGCTAACGTTTCCGAGTGCTCGTCGAGACGACAGTGGTAATTACACATGTGCTTTAGACAACGTCGGATCCGCCAGCGTCACCCTCCACGTTCTTAACGGTACGATCCCCATCCTTACTTCATTCCATCCACACGGCAGTCCAGAAATATTATGTAATCTTAATCAATCCTGTCATCATCAATCACAGGCAGACTCGTGTCTACTCATAATCTCGTCATTTACAACACAAAATGGATTCTATCACATAATAATACCCTCTCATGGCTTAACATGCAAAATTACCGCCAGCGAATAATCTCAAAAAGCAAAATGCTATATCTAGTGCTTTTAAAAATATAGGGACAACTTTTCTTCATAGGTATATCGACAGGTACCGTATTTTCGAAATAACAAAAGCGAGATTTATTAACTTTACAAGTTGTTTAGGGTCAAAACGTTCAATTATCGCTTATTTTGAAATGAGTCGAAAATATGTATTAGATTTTTATTACACAATATACCGTAAAGACCCAAATAGTGCCCCCGGGCACTATTTCAAACTTCAAGCTTCAAACTTCAAGAGACCCCGGGCACAAGTAGGGTCCCGTCCCGGGCACTATTTCAAAGCACGGGCTATGACCCCGGGCACAATTAGGGACCCGGGCACCATTAGAGACACAGGCACAATTTGGGTCTTTATGGATACGTATTTCAAGTTTATAGGGAAAGCTAAAAAGAGGCCGCTTTGTGCAAAGGACATTTTTTAAAACACTGATTTAAAAATTAGTGATTTTCATTTTTACAAAAACATTCAAAAAGTGCTTTTTTTCGGGGAACGTGCTGCAATTTGTTTAAAAAAGCTGCTATTTCACTATGTTTTCAAATAAATTATGAAAAAGCATTTTCAAAAACTGTCGTTTTAAGACTAATTTGTTTTTTAAAAAACACTGCTCATTTCGAAAGCCATTTTCAAAAACCGCCATTTCAAAGAGCGAATTTCCAAAAAAAAAGTTTGAAACATTTTAAAATCATTTACAAAAACTGTCGTTGTCCATTTTTCAAGAAATCGGACATTTTTCAAAAATATTTTATAGTTTGCACTTTTAAAAAGACCGTTTTTACCATAAAAATTGACTATTTTTAAAGCAAATTCTTAAAATTGTTCGTTTCAAAAATTCGAGGCTTACACGATTCTGTAATTTTTAAATTTATTTTATCAAAAAAATATTAATATCTTGGGCATCGGTAAAGTAGGCAGGGACTGTTGGCTATACTCTGCCTAGAGCTGTCAGCTGTAGGACCGACGACCGCCTCTAATTATAATGAATCATGTTAAAGAACTTTTGCAAATACGTTCTTTTGCTTCTTAAGGCAAACTTGTTACACACGAAATGTAGTTTAAATGTAGAGCATAGGAAATAGAAAGAAATGAGACCTGTCACAAGGAACTTATTAAAGAATTTCTCGAATCTTTTCTGGTCATGCTTTTTCAATCGTGGCCATCACTGCACGACACATGACATGACAGGAAGGAGTTGAGAAATGAAATGAAAAATGAAATCAAAATGACGATAAAATCCATTGCATCTCACAATTCCTTCATTTTGACTACTTTTATTATACTAATTAATAGTTTTAATTAACTTTTTTTTCTTTCCAGCAGGGGAAAACCCAGCAGCGATGCAACACGGCTATGGAACATACGGAACTTCAGCAGCCACTTCAACCGCCGTTGCTTCGGCACACACCAGCTATACCCATAGCCACCACTTTCAAGCTTTTCACATTCTTACTCTTAGTTCAGTCGCATTTATCAAAATTATTTTTAACGCTCTCTTTCCAATAATGCAATGCAGCTAGCAAACCAAAAAATATCCAACACACCAAAATCTTACGAATGCTCATCAGAATAATAATTAAAATACAATTTTTTAACAAGATATTCATCTGCATACTGTATGTATACTGGAATTATTTCGCATATTTTATACATTTTTGTTTCAAACTATGTCTTTACCGTTAATCTTCAATTAATCAACCCAAGTCGGAAGCCGTTTCTGTATCTGTTATTAAACACATTAGTTTACCTAAACGGCTACAAAGAGCTGCACTCAATTAATAAGCTCCGAATTCCCTTTAAATTGCTTTGGGATGGGAATTTATTGTTTTGGAATAAATAATATAATTTGGGTACAAAAGTAATTGACCTTTTAGAAAACCTAATATCTATTCTAGTTTTACAGCTTTTTGACATTTGAGAATGGTAATTTCTTGTTTTGACCTTTTTGATAGTGTTGGTTACCAGTTTTGAATGTTTTTCAAAATGTTAATTTCTTATTTTGAGCTTTTTCAAAATGTTAATTTCTTGTTTTGAGCTTTTACAAAATGTTAATTTCTTGTTTTGAGCTTTTTCAAAATGTTAATTTCTTGTTTTTGAGCTTTTTCAAAATGTTAATTTCTTGTTTTTGAGCTTTTTCAAAATGTTAGTTAGTAGTTTTGAATGTTTTTCAAAATACAAATTTCTAGTTTTGACCTTTTTGAAAAAGGCAATATGTAGAAAAAAATACTTTTGTTAAGTATTCTTTCCATGGTTTCCCAGTTTCGAATAGGTTAACCTATACCTGCAAAACAACTTTTCTGTAATAATAATTTCGTTTTTTTAAAATATACATTTTTTGCTATTTTTCCATCACTTTTGTTTAAAGAAGTCAGTATAGAAAATATTATTTGAAAATACGCATCGAAATTATGCAAATAAATTGTATGTACAAACACAGACAGACAGTAAACGCTATAAGGGCAAGGCAAACAGCTTTGCTAAAATTATAAGTTCAATTTAAGTTCAAGTAGCAAAAATAAATAACTTAGCGACAGTAGTTCAGGGGAAGCGTCAGTGCTTCTGTTTTCACTGTTTCTATAAAAATCACAGTAGAAAAGTAAAAACTTCAAAACTTTCCAGATCCAGATCCAGAAATAATCCAGAATCCAGACCGTCTGTACTCTGTCCATTCCATATACCTATACGAAATAAAAACACGGAGTACACTGACAGACGCAGCTATGGACCAAAAGTAATAGACGCCGCAGAACTACAGTAACAGTTATAAAATAAAAAGACAAACAAATACATATCAAGTAATAAAAATGAATGCGGAAGCCAGAGGAAAGCCCACTGAATAAAGAATGAAGTGAATAAAGTGAATAAACTAAATAAAGAATCAAAGAATGTTTAATCAAGACCAAGAAGGAGAAGAAGAAGTGCCAGAACCGGAACCAACTTCAACTTTTCCACGAGCTCCAGTTCCAGATCCAGCCTGCCACAAATGCCACTACTACGGCAAGGGCTCCGATGGCTGTGGCTGTGGCATTGACCCAAGAGAGAAGCCGGGAGATCGGGGAAGAAATAATAATGGTCGGGAAATTGGGAATTTAATTCGAAAAGATAATAATGAAGGAGCGGCTAGTTGTTGGAATGATGTCAAGTTTGGTGATTACAGTGCAGTGAGAGTCATGAAAGCAATAACCATCCTCATCTCGTGTCTCTTCCTTCTTCCCTTTCTGACGCTGGGCATATGGAAATTTGTAGTTCACGTTCTGTCGGACGTGAGACTGCTGGGCTGGGGCTGGATTGCCATCTTTACAGTCACTTCCGCTCTGACCTTCGCCTACTACATCTCCTGCTGGACGACGACAGACCCCACAGACACAGACGCTGAGAGCGAGTCCAATTCCCAAGTCTTCAGTTCATACGGTCATCAAGATCCTCATTTCAATTCTATGGCTCATTTGGATCTCAACTTTAACTTGGGACAGCACAAGTTCAATAGCAAATCAACCAGAAGTACCACAACCAACAGAAGTAACAGAACCACCACTAGTCTGACCCAAATCGTCCCAAAGAAAAAGACCACCGTGCTGTTTCCATTTTCAAATTCGGATTCGGATTCTGATTTGGATTCGGGGCCAACGGAAACGGAGGCGGGAGGTCATAGGAGTCACTGCGGCAGGCACGCTATTAAATATAAGAGAAGCTGATACAAGTATTTCTGCATAATATTAATATTTGCGGCTTAAGTTCTAAACTTTAACTCTTTGTACTGGAAGAACGCCTACTACATTTAAATCGGTCACTTTAGGTACAAATTAAAACAATTATGTACTTATGATTCCTTAAGCAAATATCTAAAAATCTAAACAATTTGAATTCTGCCCATAGCTGATTTTAATAGGAACTTTACTCAAAGATTTTTTCAACTTTATTTGTATTTTACCATCTTACTTTGTCCAACCTTGTGTAAGTTAATTTAACAAAGTACATCTATAGACAATTTGAGGTGATAATAATATTACTGATATAGTGACATTTAAGATATATATATATATATGTAGGTATATACAGTACCCGCAATCACAATACATTAAGTATACCTACCTAATGTACATATGTAAGTATACCTGGCTACAAATCTTCATTTTTTGGGTGTAAATATAATAAGATGATGAAACAAGATCATCAGTTAAAAATTAACAATTAAGGGCTTCTATTTTTTCTAGAATCCGAAACCAACAATATAACTTCTTCACTTTCAGCCAGTCACCCGCCTAGCTTGTTAAAGCTTTATACGGTATATACAGTTCAATGATACCAGTTCGTTTTATAATTTTTGGGCTACAAAATTCATTAATTTACACTTGATTAAGAAATTAAAACGTTGAGATAATAGAACTGTTTTACATCCACTTTAAAATTTGAGCATATAAGATGACAGGAATGACTATATAAATATATAATTACTACCACTATAATTTACTATTACTTTTACCTCTATAGATTATCATGCAATGAATCAAGACCAGAGGGCTCGGCTCAGCTAAACATTTGACAATATCAGTAGAATCTGTTACAATACTAAAAACAAACTATAAATTAACTTTTTTACACGCCTACCGTCACTGCCTGTGCCTCCTGTCAACGATATAGCGACAGCGCCAGCGACATGTGATGTGAAACTGTAATGCTTTTTCAAATACATAACAAAAATCATTTATAACAACTTACTTTTATACATTCAGATTCATAAAACATACATGAGAGCATTAGCCTAAAAAAAAGTAGTTTATCAATAATCACAGAGAAAAATATTTGGACATTATTTAAACTGAGTGACTATTTATTTAAGTAAATAACAGGAAAAAGATTTCAAGGTTAAGATTTTGTTACACACGCAATAAATTCCAGTCTACACTTCTACACAGTGAAATGAAAATGAAACACAATGAGATAAGTATCAACAACATTTAAATTTAAACCACAATCTTTCAAACTATAATTATTAATATCATCCTAACAAATTTTATTCCTCTTGATTCGCAGCACCACTCAATTCAGTCTTTAACTGTTCATTCCACATGCTTGCATAGAGTCCCTCTCTGGACAGAAGGTCATCATGTCTGAAAAGAATGCAAATAAAATAAAATGAGATCTTGCTTTACAAATTAGTTTGATGTTTTAGGCATTTAGTGTGTACTTTATATAGTTAAATGACAGCGTACCTTCCTTGCTCAGCAATGGCTCCATCGCCATCAAAGACAATGATGTTATGAGCATTGATAACTGTGGATAAGCGATGAGCTACCATGATGCAAGTACGATTCTCACAGAGAGACTGCAAAGAAGCCTGAATCTGTCTTTCCGTACGCGTGTCCAAAGCGGATGTAGCCTCATCGAGAAGAATCACAGACGGATTTTTTAAAATAGTTCGTGCTATCGCAACTCTCTGCTTCTCACCTCCACTCAATTTCAGTCCTCGTTCGCCAACCTGCAGATAAAATAAAAGGATTAGTACAGGTTCAGTACTCACGCCAGTTTGAAATCACACAACGCAAAATAGAAAATGCAAACAAAAATCTTACAATACAAAAATGAAATTTTTATTGCACTTACCATAGTATCATACCGTTCGGGGAAAGTGCAAATTTTATCATGAATATGCGCCCCTTTAGCAGCCTCAATCACCTCAAAGTCATCGGATTCAATATTTCCATATTTGATGTTATATCTACAAATCAAATACAATATTTATTTAGCATTCAGTTACTCAAATGGATAGGAAACATCATGAAACAAACATAATCTAAATCTAGCACAACTTACTGAATCGAGTCGTTGAATAGCACCGTATCTTGTGGAACAACACCCACTGCTTTTCTCAGAGATTGTTGTGTAACTTCTCGTAGATTCTGACCATCAATAAGGATGTCACCGACGCACGGGTCGTAGAAGCGGAATAACAGTCGAATGATCGTCGTTTTTCCAGCACCGGAGGGACCCACCTACACAAGTAAAAGTTTAGATAAAAAAATAGTAATAAAATTAAATAAAAACACACGTAGACTAGCCACTGCATAGTACTGTCCGGATTACGACTTACAGACTACAATCTACAACGGACCTTCAGTCACACTGTGCTGACAGAAGTTGTAAATGATTACATAAAACATGCCATAAAATTACCAATGCTACGGTGTGTCCCGAGGGAACCGTAAAAGAAATGTCGTTAAGAATTTGCTTCTCCGGAAGATAACTAAAGGAGACATTTCGAAACTCAATGTGAGCATTTTGTATCTGGAGGTCGAATGCATCTGGGGCGTCCTTAATTTCGGAATCTTCCTTGAACAAGTCTATCATATTCTCCATGTCAATAAAGCATTTTTGTAGAGCTCTAAAATATACCAACACAAGTTAATTATATTTTGCTACACAGTTTTAATGACTAAGTTCAACATTTTACTGATTTAAAAGTCTTAATTCCGTAATTCCGTCTCACCTGTAATAAGTTCCAAAGTAGTTGAGAGGAGTGTAAAGCTGCATTAAATAAGAGGAAAACAAAACATAATCCCCCACAGTGAGCCCTTCATGATTCACAATCATCTTCACACACAGCAGAGATCCAACTAAGAGCCCACCATTGATGACAAATAACTGGAAGACGTTCAAGAAGACGAGAGACGCATTTACTTTCCACTCCTGCTTCTGATACCTCAAAATGGTTGTTTTGTATCGATTGATTTCGAAATCTTCATTGGCATAATACTTGACAGTTTCAAAATTGAGAAGGGAGTCCACAGCCTGCTGCCTCTGTTGATTATCCGCTAAATTCATGGACCTACGATACTTTGTCCTCCACTCAGTAATTATGAATGTTGCGGCCAAGTAAATGACCATCGTGGTGAAGACGATGAGACCAAACCAAGCATTGAAATAAGTAGTGAAATATACGATGGCGATGAGGATGTCAGCGATTGTGGGGAAAATACTGAAGACTAAATAATTTAAAATGCTGTTCACGCTCTCCGTTCCCCTGTCCATAGCTCTTAGAACTTCCCCAGTTTTTCGTTGTAGATGCCAACGCAAACTCAGGTTGTGTAGATGGCCAAAGAATTTCACTTGAACTTCGCGTGTAGTGTACTGCTGAACACTGATCCAAAGATATGATCGGAAATTACTAAGAAGGCCAGAAGTACCCGCTCCGCCGCCTTGGACAACTTTTAGTGCTACGTAAATGGCAACCAGGTCCCATCTAAAGGCCAAGTGGAGATCCCCAGTCCCCACTTGGTACATCTTCGAGCTGACGGCTGCCTCCACAGTGGTAGTATTTATTGTCAAGCTATCCACTGCAAGTACATCAAAATCAATGTAAAACATATTTTTGAACATTACAAAATTTCTAGTGTAATACTACATTGAAATTACTATTAATTATAACAATTAAACTGGCTTCCACTTACCGATAAACTTGCTATAAAGGGGAACGAAGACGTTCACTACTCGCCCAACAATGAGGGATAAGAAACAAATGAAAACGTAGAACTGAAGTATGCAACTTTTAGCTGGCCACACGAATGGCGTTAGCATTCGGACTTTAGCGCAAAAGTTACGGAAAGGTGACCCTTGACTGCTACTGATATGACCACCACGCTCTTCTTCCCCTTCTGGGTGAAGTCGACTGAAGCTCTCACTGTGTTGAATGGAAGGGATTCCGGGTGCCTTGAGGCCCAAGAAAAATATTATGGCTGAAGCCAGGTATTGTGAAGTGTACAGGGAGAATTGTATAATATCCTTTGCAGTAGTAAACTTGAAAAACCAATGAGGATTCCTAATGTTTAGCAGGATCAAATTCTGAGCCACGAAATTCCCCGTCCAAAATATCAGTAGAACTAAACCATGTCCTTTGGTGGGTACGGTTGGGAGCATGTAATTCCGTTCTCGCAGAATTAGGATGCACACGAATGGCCAAACTACTAGTCCGTTTACCAAGACGAGAATTAAGTAGCCATAAATAATACCGGGCTCAAAAACCCACAGTTCAAATGCAACTCGAGCAATGGATAGTACGGGCATCAATCCATTGAGTACAATCTGTAAAATACATATCCAATTCAAAAGTTAATCGATACACTTTATTTTATTACTACTTTGTTATTTTATCTCGAAGCCTCGAACACATGCGATTTATTGTAATAGGTATTCTCTCTTTTTCGTATAATTACCTGTAGCCCGAAGAGCTGTGAGTAGGGAAGGGCGTAATGCTCCACCAAAGAGGCATACTTGCGGTAGAAAAAAAGTTGTATCGTTCCGAAGAGTAAGATAAATCCTAGACTCACTGATGAAACGATCGTGTCCATCAAACAAACAGAGAGTCCATGATCTACCCATATTTGTGACAGGGTTACATTTGGTGGACAATATTCAATCGTCATCTTCAACTTAGAAATTTGCGACTTTAATCCTAAGCATTCATATGGTCACAGCACAGCACAGCAAAAAATTAAAACTTTGAATTTTTGTAAAAGTTGGAGGATTTCCTTCGGGAATTCCTTCCAACGTTTGCAGAGACGGGTGTACCCAAGTTCAGTATCCGATCTGAGAACAAAGTAAAAAAAAATTATGAATAATAATTAGCAACACAGAAATAGGTATCGACGAAATCAAGATGTTATATAGCTATTCAAACCATAAAATATGTATACGGCTACCGTATCAAAATTTGAATAAAATTAGTTAGCTGACAAGACCTATTACACCGATTCTTAACCCTATAAAATAGTACAGAACTTAAAATATTTTGTATAATATATACCAATAATGACATTATTGATGCACAAAATAGGTCGTTTTACGTGCTGTCAATTTCGAACGTCTGACAGAGTAATTAATTCGATAATAAAACATACGCCGTTACAAAATGAAAAAATGTAGTCTTCTTGTTCTAAGCTAAGATAACATTAAATTTTAATTGATAATGCTGGTTGTGCATTTGTCAAAACTGAAATCTAGGAGAAACAATGACAATACAATTTTTTATCTTTACCATTTACGTAACTGATAAAAATAAGCACAACATCGACAATCAACTAGTCTCACACTTAAACCATAAACTCTTAAAAACTTGAACACCCACAATCAACCAAGGTCAAATACTAACAAAAATAAAAATATATTCCACCTACCTACCCGTGAAACTATATTATTATTATTATTTTTATTGTACTTCGTGCTGGTAGCACGCAGCACCTAGTTTGACGATGGATATAATTATATGAATGTCGAGGAAGGAATAAAGTTTGAACTAAAAAATCCCAGTCAACAGTAAAAACAGTAACAACAGAAGACGAGCAGTCAGTCCTTCCTCCCTATTACACAGAACACAGTCCTAAGCTGCTAAATTTAATTTTTATTGATTTTAAAGAATGACGAACAACGAAAAGACAGTAGCAAATCTGATTTCCCAACAGCCATGTGCCATGCCAGCCCAGGACACACGGACACAGCAACGAGCAATTTAATTTAGCATTTAAGGAGTTTTCGACTTTTCCTATCAAATAACAAACTATACAAAAAACTAACAAAGTACACAGTCAATTGTAGTTTGTATACCTAGTATACTTCCAACTTCCGAGAGCGAGAGTGTGTTGATTCTGTTGATAGTGGATATAAGTTTGCCTTTACGAATTAGCGATCAGGGATGGATGTTGATAGGTAGTTCATAGTTTGATAGCCAATATTTACTGAGTCGATTGCCGTTCACAAGTTTACAAGTAATTTCCTTAATGCTAATGTTGATGACTCACGATCTAAGGACGAAAGAAATACCAAGAACGAAATGCGAGACGATATAAACGATTTTATGCAATTCACAGTTTTTTTTTGTTTTTTTTCCTTACATGTTAGTAGCGGCTTATAAATACAAATTAGAATTAGCTTCGTCAGAGTTGTCAATGTCAGTCAGTAGCTCCGCTTACCATTTATTTTCAGTTGCAGTTTTGTCAGCTGTCTGTGACTGTCTGTGGAAGCGCAGTGCGAAAAAGTGAAAAATCAATTAAACAAATTAAATCGAATTATAACTTAAAACTTACTTACTATCGTGTATACTGTGAAGACTGTCTCGTTCCTTTTTGTAATTCCTTGAACTAAATGATTCGCTCACTGCCTTTTGATTCCTATTCCTATATTCTAATCTTAATCACTATTCCAATCCAATTCGAATTCCTGGTTACTGCTGTACAACGAAGAACGACAAGAACGATTCAAAGATCGAACTCTCAGTAGCATAATAAATTACAAGTTAACATTGGGAATATTGCTGTTAAAACAAGCCTAAAACTTCCTACACTATAATCTACACTATATAGTATTTACTACACTAGAATGCTACTTATAATTACTTAAATGCTTTAAATGTATACTTAATTAAAATTAATGCTTCAGAAGGTTTAAGGTTTAGACTTTTGGACTTACCAGTCAACAGTAGACAGTAGACAGTTCTTCTCTGCTGTTTGTCATTCGGCTGAAAGATCAAGTTGAGTTACATAATGGTTTGTTAGTTGTTTTTGTTCGACGTTGGCTAAACTTGTAAACCGTGCAAAAACGACTATCTGCTATCTGCAAACTGCAGCGATTAAACTGCACTGCAAAAACAGATAGCGTTTTTGCACTCTTGGGATTTATTTAAACTGGGCGCTCCCAAGTCAACTGCTTTTTCTACCGGCAAATTCGCACTGCGGCTCCAGCGAGCGTTCCTTTCTTTCAGTGCTGCCCTAGTCTAGTCAAAACGTCGTGAGTAGACTAGGATTGACTAGACTTGACTAGACTAGCCGATTTTTAAAAAATGACTAGACTAGACTAGCTCATCGTCGTTCTATACGAATTCATGTGACTTGACTAGACTAGGCAGTCATGTTGTAGCAAAGCCTTGACTAGACTAGACTATCCTAGCAATGAAATTTTATGACTAGACTAGCCTTGACTAGCAAAAATTTTGGGCAGCTTTTCTTTTTCATCAGTACATCAGTTTCAGCTTTTGCTACCTTCAACCTTCGCAAGACGTGTCTGAATTAACAAATTAAATCCAAGTTAAAGTTAAAATAATTAAGGAATTCTTAATTGTTAATTAGCTGGGTACGAAGTTCTAAAAACAACTATTCAAGGTACGCTTTTTGATGCCATCATTTTATACTATTTTTTAAGTATTTCATATCGGCAAATCGGCATTCGTTGTTCGTAAGGTTGTTTAGTTTGGTCGTTTACATATATTACTTCATACTTCATGCTTAAACCCGGCTTTATAAATGTTGAATGTATTATTGTTGTGTGTAGTTTCGTGTAAAGTCGTTTCGTTTCTAGGATTTTGTATTTTAATATGAATTCAACAGGGATTGCAGTTATTTTTGTAGTTTTGTAGACAATTAATGTTATTGTTATTATGTAGAATATAATCAATAATGAAGGTGTATTTTAGCAAATTTGTGATCTTTAAAAATACAGATGCAGATGCCAGTGAACCCGAAACCTTTCCTCAACTCATTGACTGGGAAACCCGTGAGTGTGAAGCTGAAGTGGGGCCAGACGTACAAGGGCTACCTTGTTTCAGTTGATGGATACATGAACCTTCAAGTACGCGTGTTTTGAGCTTTAGTTTAGTCTTATTCGTATTAGTTTGTAGTTGTTGTTGGTTGTTTGTCATTTGTAATTTGTGTTTGTGCTATATTTTACATTTTAATGAGAGGTGAAACTAATCGTTGGTTGTGTCTGTTTGTTATTTCAGTTGGCAGAAACTGAAGAGTTTGTGAATGGAAATTGTACCGGGAATCTGGGTGAAGTGCTCATTCGCTGCAATAACGTTTTGTATGTGAAAATGTGTGAAGAGGAAGAGCAGGGGGAAACGATGGATCAATAGTGATGTCTTAGGATTTCGATTTAGGATGGATGACGGAGGAGAGAAGAGTGATGAATGAATTATATTTCTCGTGAACGAGTTTTTGTGGATTGTATGTTCCGATTTTAAAAATTATTCAATCCATTCACTATTAGTTAGTATGTATGTTTGATGTATGTATGATAATGATTTTTACTTACTTATGGTTTCTCAATTTTACTGTTTCTGTAATTTTTGTTATTACATACACATATAGCTTAAAGTTTCACTTGAGAGCGTCTGATTGTTTTGATTTCTGATTTTGATTCATTCTTGACCGTAAGTATGTACAGTTATCATTATTGAATTACAAGTAATTTTTACAGACATTAAATCCTTGCTACCAACACCAACTACAACTGAACTACAAACAAATACACATTATACAATTATTATAATTATTTTTATGTAAAGTGTTTGAATACTATTCCTGTAGAGCGAGAGAAATGGTGTGTCGGTCTAATTTTAGCCAGTTAAGGATAAATAAAATAATGAGTTACTACCTACAATCTAATCGAGACAATTTCTACTAGCATTGAACATAATAAATGCTTACTGTGTCATAGTAAGTTGCTATATTTTCTTTTGACAATCCAAGTATGTATGTACCTAGGAATATCTTAATTAATAGAAATGCACATTTTATTAATTTTATTCGATTATATTAAGGAAATTGTATTATTAAGAAAACCAAGATGCGATTGCGATTCTCTACGTATTCCTCACGGGGCCGCTAGCCGCTAACACTAGAGTACTTATTAATTTATTATAAGGGCGAACAACAACAAATTATTTCCTATTCCTGATACTTTTACTGAGACTGTTACACGGTCGCGATTCCTTAAAAGTAGACACAGGGAAGTTCTGTCTCAGCCCAAGACATTTATTTTTGTCCACAAAGAGTGCAATATCTTTGAGTCGCAAGTCTTTCTCGAGGCCCCCTTTCGTCTTCATCAGTTGCTGCATTGTCGTCTCCATGTCACTCAGTTGACTCACTAATTTGTCAATTGCAACTTGCAACGTATTGATTTCTTTGCACAGGGCCATCGTTACTTTGTCATGACAGAGTTCAATTCCTGGTCTCTGCGTACGTTTCTCTGCTCTGGCTTGGGCCAGCTGTTAAAAAAACAAAAGATTTTGAAGATACATTACGGAATTTAGTATCAAATTAGAATTGAAGGAGTGTATTTTATCAGTATTAACTGGCGAACCTTTAAAGCAGGTTGTTTCTCCTCATAAGCCTTCTTGACTTCGTTCATCCGTCGATTGAGAATCTCAATGTCATGTGTGATTTTATTGTATTGTTGCTGCAAGTGATCCTTTGCCTTGATGATCTCCTTGATTCTGGCGTTGAAGCAGGTGTTGGTCTCGTACCAAGCATTGAAGCATTGATCAGAAGAGACGAGAATGACACGGTTCACCTCCCCCACTAGCGTTTGAGCTGAACTCCTTTCGTCCTGGGAGCGCTGGATGAGAGCTTGTGTGTTTTGAAGCCAGGACACAGGGGAACTTTTCCTATAATGTGTAATAAAAATAAAAAGTTTAACGGATGACGGAACGGTCACCGGTACCGGTCCCGGTCCTGATCGTTCGGTAATATAGAAGTATAGTAATTTAGATTTTATTTTAATTATTACGCAAGCGGATTGTCGGGAACGTCAATGTGTCCAATGGTCATGTTAAGCTGACAGAGAATCCTGACACACTCGTCCGTGCTCCGGGCTTCCTCTTTGTTTCGAATGTCAATTTCCAGTTCATGGCGTGCAGCCCGGAGCTTCGTGAGTTGGTCGTTGATTCTCTCCACTTGCTCCGAAAGTCTGGCTTCAGTTCGTCGCAGAGTTTCTACTTCCGTCATTAAGCCATCTTCAACAGCATCGTGGACCAATTCTACACCTGGACGGGATTCTCGAGCGTAAATGTTCTCTTGGGTGATATTCAACGGAGTCTCTAAATTCTGGGTAATAAAATAATATAATACAATTAATTTATGAAGTAAGTAATGTATTACTGTTTTGTTAATGGAGGTTTTAATAATTTTGTTTTCTAATTTACTTTGATCATAGTCTCGACTTTTTCCTTGAGTTCCATGAGCTCGTGAGTTTGTGAAATATTGAATGAAACTTCTTGCTTCTCCTTCTCCGTCCATCTCCGAATATCATGGAGCCTCGTGTCAAGATCTTTGCTGGTGTCCGAAGCACAACGAACCTGCTCTTTGGCCGTTTCCTCAATACAATTCTTGGCGTCTGCTCCCATCATCATCGTCGTATTGTGGACACACTCAGCCCCAGCAAACAACTGCTGATTACTGTAGCTCCATTCGTGGGGAGAAAATCTAGAAAAAGGATAATGCAAACGCTCGTTGAATTCAACAAAATTAAAATTAATCACTTCACTTGTAGCTTTAGAACTTGCTAGGTTTAAAAATTTATTTTAAAAATTTAAACTGTCTAAATAAAATGGGCCCTTACATTACAGTAGTTTGTTACGAGTTACTATGTGACCATGTAGATAAATTAATTAATTTTTAGCCATGCCATTGCATTGTTATAAAAATATATGTACACGTAAAAATAATGCTGATTTCAATTACTTTTGCCCCAAATTTGATTTATGTCCATGGGACGCGCAGATGTTGGTTCCTTGAACTAAATCCGGGAACTTATGCATCATTGGTTCACTGAACACGTCCGCTTCCGTCCTGTGTTTCATCCCTTTGCCCGTACTATGTATTCAGAGAAATTGCAAAAACATTTTTTAATCATTTACAAAAAAGTAATGTGAAAAAGAATTCTCTGTTAATAAGCAAAAAATGTGATATGATCTACTAGAATGATGTGTCGGAAGTGACGTCTTTGACGGGATTGGCCCTCCAGGGAAGCATTTTCTTGAGTGAGTGGTCCCTGACGCAGGTAGCATGGCTCTGTGCGTTGCCACCCGAAGCTCCAATCTTGTTCCAAGCGTGGCACCCTTCATCTGGGCCCATGGCACCACAAGTGTGGGTTCGAGGGCCATTAGTCTAAATATCATTGAGCAATCAGAGCAATTAATTATATATTATTAATTAAAGCACCAAAATAAAATGTAATATTAAATTAATATAATAGGATAAAATTACCCCTTTAGTCTGTGGGGTGACGGGCGTTGGGTAAAAGTAGCGATACTGATAGTGTAAGGGAGTGGGGTAGTTGTCACTGTGACGAGAGTACCTGTGCATGGTAGCTTTATTGAATGGAACTATTTCAGACACATTTTATAGAATTTTATCGGTTTATCAAAATAGCAACCTTACAAATATTTTTTAATGCTCTCTAACAAGCTATTTTAAATTAAAATTATTTAACTTCACTGGACAGTACAGACTACAGACTGTCCTCTACCCAGTCCGCCCGTGCCTACAACTATAATGTCATTGCGTACTTCTGACATTTATAAAAAGCATTGGAGACATACGTGTGAAGGAATTCGGGGATTTCTCAGTTTGGTCGATTAATTCATTTAGATCGAGATTCCAGATTCCAGAGCTCAGAGACACGCACACGCATCGTTTTTTTGTACGCACTTGGCCACTTTTCCACGGCGATACTTGTACTGGTGGGTGGTGGTACATGTTTCCCATCGTCCAGGCGTGGATTTGCCAGGCAAAGGATAATGAATAATGATAGTCATTCTTTGACTTGGAATAAGTGTTTCCCATGCCTGGGTCCGAAAATTCCGAGAAACAACAAAATCGTTGAGAGTGACACTGATTTCTTCTGTGGGCATGTCAGTCAGCCAGGACTGACAAAAGTTATCGTTTAGTTGAGCTCCCATTGTCCAAATATCCATTGTCCAACAAACTGCCAAGTATAAGGAATGCTTTTAGCACTTGAAGCCGAACTACAATACATACGAAACATTTCTCTCTAAATGGAGAATACAATATACAAACTATAACAAACAAAGCATAGGGCAGATATTTAATTAAACCCTCAGTGGATGGAATCAAAGTTAAAGATACAGGCAGAAATAGAAGCGAGTAATCGAGGCAATTTGCATTTTATGAAGGAGCCAAGTTTGTTAAGGAAGTATTCGCAGAATTCGCACTTTGCTCAACTTTGCTGTGCTGGCGTGAACGGCTTTACAGAACGCATTTGTTAACTTACAACCAAGAACCCACAGGCCCACAACAACGGACGCAATCGAATTATTTTTCGTATGTAACCTCACGGCAACATTCCCGGAAACATTCCCTCCATGAAACTTGCTACGAATCCTTCCGCCTAACAAGTACCTACTATAAGTAAGTATGTGCCGTATCCGTATGTGCATTAGTTCTTTTTTTTTCCAAAAATGCCAAAAATGGTAATAAAAATGTATGCAAGTACTTTTTAACTCGTTTTACAGAAAAATTCTTCAATTGTAAGGTGTAGGTAGGATTTTTATTAGGCAATAGTATGTACGTAAAGCGTAGCGTCGGTAGGTAGGATTTTCTGAACAAATTAAAATGTTGGTAAGATGTAGGTAGAGGTTTGTATTTGCCCATCTTTGATGCCGTTCGAGATCCGGATAGTATGTAATGTAATGTACTTTAGTACATTAATTATGCAAGAATTTTTAAAAAGTCAAAAAACACTTTTTTCTGTCTTTCGGGGTAAAAAAGACAGCATGCGGAGGGTAAAAAGAAGAGATGACGAAAAAGCTAAAACTGTGCGTGTGGGTGTGTTTACATATTATATTCTTACAAACGGGTCATTCGAAATCATTCAATTAGACTCATTAATTACTCTTATTTCATTAGTATTAGCTAGCATCGCATCGTTGATACATTTTATAAATGCAGGTTCATCACATCACATAAACCAAATTATTTAAATGATGAAAAGGTTAAATGTAAACATACCTCTCACTTTGCCCCGCTACATGTGGTTAATTGTTAATGTAAAAGGACTCCACCAAGCACAAAAAGAATCATAAAATCATAAAGCTTCGACGATTTTTCAAAAACCAAAAATTTTCAAATCATAATAGCAACCGGTAACTCACGACGCCCAATGGAATCGTGTAATGTACCGTTATAAAGCTAATCGCATGCCCAATACTAATTTCAGTGACTCCAAGGTTGGATTGGAACTTAAGCGCAAAACTTTTTCGTGTAAATTCGTTTTTTTCACGTTTTTTGAACAATTTTTAAAAGATCTCAAAATGTTAACTCTTATTTGAAAAACTAACTTTTGATCTGTAATCTCCTCGTCATTTCCTTTTAAATGATGTATAACACGATCAAACTACCTCAATAATGTCAAAAACAAAAGTTTCCGCTAAATTATACCTTATCCTTTATAATAATAATAAATAATAATAATAATTAGCAGTTATACCCTGGTGTCCAGGTTTGTAAGCTTTTGGCAGTATGACGAACCAAAATATCGAAAAACTAAAATTTCAAAAGCTCAGAAAGCATTAGAAGCATAATGACAAATAAAACATTATTGAGCTAATAACAATAACTTTCATGGAGCATAAACATAGAAAAAACATGAAATACACGCATTTTAGAAACAAAATACGTGCTATATGATCCGAAAGAATTTTTATTTTCCATATTTTGTAGCCACTCCTTATGAGGTATTAAATAATTACGTTAGGGCAGTACAGTGATAAAAACAGCAAATTACCTATTAAAATCCGATTGTTTTATAAAGTAGCTAATGTCGATTTTTGACTGACAGTAAGCAATTTTTAACAGAAAATTAAAAGCATAATTATTTTGGTTAGAGCATAATCGAGCATATTTCAGCAACCCAAAAAGTATAATTTAAAGCGCTTATTAAGCATAATTGTGGTTTCCTTATAGGTATCTATGAATTTGAACTTCAAAAGAGAGTTTTAAAACGAAAGATTTTTTCTGAAATGGACAATTGAAGTAAAGAATCGTTTAGCACCATCGACTTCTGACAAGTGCCATCCAAAACATTGTCTAGTATGCAAGTATATGCCACTTTTATCTCTATCTTCTCTTCTTGTAAAACAAAATATTGGTAATTTTGTTCGAACTGTTCGCAGTAGGAATATACAGCCATCAGCCAAGCAAACTACAAGATAACAAAGTTATCACTTTATCAATGCAGTTGCATATTTTCAAGGTCTAACAGTGTAGAAGTAGAAGTGAAGTAACATCTATGTAGGTACGCAGATTATTTTCATAGACTCCGGCTAACGTTTTTGAAGAGTTCAGTTCGCTTGTATAACGATTTGCATAATTAGGATGATAGTGACAATGACTCACGCTAACCACTTTCCTTTTTCCAAGAAATAGTTAATAAAAGTGCCAGCGGAAAGATATAAACAAACACGAAATAAAGTTGAGAATTGCATCATGGTCGCGGTCATGCTGTAAGTAAAGATGAGCACGCAGACACAACAATCAACAATGCAACGGTTGATCTGGAGTTCCGCTTCCACTTAATTATTACACATCTTAAAGTTAGGCAGGAGAAGTTGGAACCTTAAATGTCAATAACTCAATTACGCAATGTACATATATGAATGATGAATGAATTCACTTGCTGGTCATAGCGTGGTCTATAGATCTAGCCCAGTGCCCCCCCCCCCCTTCCCCCTTGGATCTCTCCCATAGCATTGCCATTTCTCAATTTAAGCCTTCATTTCATAGTTTCTTCAAAATAATGTTCGCCTATAAAATGAAAGCAGAAGCAGGGTGTTTTGAAAGAAAATACTCGCTTTTTTTGTTTTGGGGTAATAAGCTTTTATTCTCAAATGCAATAAAAAATAAAACTAATAAAATAAAATTCCGATGGACTGGGTCATGGTATGGGTTTGGGGGATAGATCGACAATGAGCTGATGAAGTCAGGGTCATCAGGTCAGTCATGTAATAACCATGTAATTATTTAAGAATTTACGTAGGTAGTGTAGGTACCTAATACTACAAATAAAATACAGACTCAAATTAAACCCACATAAGCAAGTGTGTACATATTTAGCGATCGATTTGTTTATTATTCTTTTGACTCAAGTTGTAGGAGTAATGGAGCTACGGCACCCACTTCCACTTAAAGCCCAAAGCCCAGCAAAAGACATGCTGCAATTGCCTTGTGCATTTCATCAGCTACCTTGCTACCTACCACCTATTTCTGTACCCACCAATTCTAGGAAATCTATCCAAATCTGTCCTTTAATCTCATTCTTTGTACAGACAGAAATTAATATGTAAACGTAAACAGAAAAACTGATAGGAATTCCACAAATTGCAAAAATCCAACTAAAATAAAACTACTAAAATGAATGATGCAATAGAATGTTGTTTTGTTGTTGTTTTTTATTGAGTGTGAGTGCCCAAAGGGAAGTGAATTGCTGTTCTAAAAGCTGCCCAGTGTTTGTCTTTGAGGTGTAAGTTGAGTGAATGCATGCACGCCAATGTTAAAAGATAGGAGAAGCCACGTCCGTCGCAACCGGCTGCTGCTGCTGGCACTTTCATGATCTGACTCCTTCCACAGAATCAGGCAAAACTGCAAAAGTACACTCCACATTGGAAATTGCATGCTGCGGTATTTGTATTTTGTATTTCGGACCGGATTGCAGCATTTCCTCATTAAAACTTAACTACACAGCATATTTTTGCTTGTGCTCGATCTGATAATAATTATTCTGATTTAAACACGTAAAACAGTTGACAGTTAAAATCCTAAATTGGTTACGTTACGTTAGCCGTCGAATTCCAAGTTAATTACAACGTTCGTCCAACGTTTTCTTTCAAGTTCAGTTCCCAGAACCAAGAACAGAACCGATAAATATTGTTCATCGTTAACTTTGGTAAGGGAGAATTCTAATGGAGCTCAAGTCTAAACTATTTACTGTTAAAGTACTTACTATTTTTATTACTATCAATAATATGTTAAATGTTGTGTAGCCCCTCTTTGCATTGTAGTAGGTTCAAGTAGGTTGTAGTTGTAAACTAAAGTAAGTACAGTGGAATCGCTCTATAACGACATCCTTTATAACGACATTCTCCTTATAGCGTCAGGATTGGAAATAGAAGTCGTGTATCTCTTCAATGTTAAATACCCCACTCTATAACGACATCTCCCTATAACGTCGAAAAAATGCTTCCCCCAGAGGTGTCGTTATAAAGAGATTTCACTGTATCTACCTACTACCTCCAATCCACCCACCCCCTCCCTTCACCCTTCCCTGCTAATCTTGAAGTAAAAGGCTTCCCTCGTGTCATTTGTGTGTCATTCGTTGTTCGTAGTAGTCGAGTCGTGTGATAGTATAAATATAAATTCCAGGTCTCAGCAATTCACACTTAACTGACTGAATCATTAACCATATTGTGTTTTTTCTTGTGTGCTGCCTACAGAAACAGATTCCTGAGGAATTCATAAAATGAGTGCCGCCGCAGCAACAGATCAGATGGAGAACCTTCAAATTAGTAAGCCATAGTTTGTAGTTGATAGATAGTTAGTATTGATTCAAAAAACTAATTTGTAATTAGAGAAAAAAAATGCGCCCAAACGCCAAAGATTATATTTTGAGGCATGCAGCATAGATGATTTGACTTTGTTGATTGTATATGTATAATGTAATTAAATGTAATTTTGAGGTGGTTTATTGATTTTGTTTGTTGTTGATTGTTGTATAGACGAGAAGAGCTTGTACACTTCCGAAAAGAATGGAAGTGATGAAACCGGTGACGGGACGGAAGCGAAACCTTTTAAGACATCAATGCATGCTTTAAAAGTAGCTGTTGAAGAGCCCTGGCCTACAATTTATGTCGACGCTAAGGAGGAGGGCAAGGTAGTTATAATAGAGAGCTCGTGGCTCGATTGTTTTCCTAATTTATATTAATATTGTTCTTTTCGAATAGGTAGGTCAGTTTTGTTTTTAAACGTTAATGATTTTAATTCTGTGTTGTATTTTGTTGTTGCAGACATATGAGCCGATCGCAAAGTCTCAGCTAAAGAAGGTTGTAAAGCTGCACGAACAAAAGCGTAAGAAGGAGTCGGCAGCTGCTACCAAAGAAAATCAGGATGCGGAATTACGTGCAAAGAACCTTGAAGAAGCTAAGCAGGTTGTTATCACAGAAGATGCCTCACTTCCTGCAGCTTTGCGGATCCAGATTAGAAGTGTGGCCGAAAATAAAGAGAAGCGCGTTAAAATTTACGGATGGGTGCATCGATTGAGACGTCAAGGTGAGTTTATTAGTGAATTTTGTAATGGCGATTTCTTGCATTTTATAATTCACTCTCAGCAGTTTCTATTTTTAATTAATGCTTACGACTTCTAAATACTTAATAATAATAATTTCTTATTATTAATTGGCAGGCAAGGCACTCATGTTCATAACTTTGAGGGATGGAACTGGATTTTTACAATGTGTGTTGACGGATAAACTTTGTCAGACGTATAATGCTGTACTTCTATCAACGGAATCTTCGGTTATTCTCTTTGGCGTGCTGAAACCAGTCCCTGAGGGAAAATCGGTAATTTGTTTGTTGTCCTATTGGTAAATTAATTAAAGTGGTTTTAATCAGTTTAGAAGTGTTGGGGTATTTTTCTTTTCCATATTTCGTAACCGTATTCGAACGAGGTGATGTGTTATAGCTGGTATTGTATATTATGTAGGCTCCTGGAGGTGTTGAGTTAACAGTTGATTACTGGGAAGTAATTGGATTGGCTCCACCGGGTGGAGCAGATGCAATTCTCAACACAGAAGCTCATCCAGATGTACAGCTTGATCAACGCCATATGATGATTCGTGGAGAAAATGTAAGAATAAAAATATTACAATAATTTTAGAAATCATCCGCGGTCGTTTATATTTACTGTGGATGATTGATTAATGGCGATTTTTTTATCTTTTAGACTTGCAAAATCCTTCGAGTTCGTTCGTATCTTATGCAAGCTTTCCGCGACCACTACTTTGCACGTGGGTATTGTGAAGTGAGCCCTCCGACGCTGGTACAGACCCAAGTGGAAGGTGGCTCCACGCTTTTCAAGCTAGATTATTTTGGACAGGAAGCATACTTGACCCAGAGTTCACAGTTGTACTTGGAAACATGCCTTCCATCTCTGGGAGATGTATTTTGTTTAGCTCAAAGTTATCGAGCTGAGCAAAGTAGAACTCGAAGACATCTATCCGAGTATACTCATGTAGAAGCGGAATGTCCATTTATAACATTTACGGAAATGCTGGATCGTCTAGAGGATTTAATCGTCGATGTCGTAGATCGAGTTTATGAAAAATGTGGGGACCTGATCAACGATCTTAACCCTGTAAGCAACCATCGAATTAAATAATAAACTGGACTAGATGTATACGCCTAATATATAAAATCTCCAATCAAAGGCTGTTATGATTTCACAAATATGATTTCAGCAACAAATGGAGAAAAAACAAAATACGATATTTCTATTTCTAGTGGTTTTATTTAAATCAGAAAATAAAACTCGGTGCGATATCGAACATACACATTTGGAGTGGATCCGCAATAACTCTTTTCTTTAGCTCTGCCATTTCCGGCGAGCGGTGGTGTTCATTGTGTAATCAATGATTGTGAATTTTTTTGTTTATTTATGTAGGATTTTAAACGTCCCAAGCGCCCATTTAAGAGAATGGATTACTCTGAAGGTATCCAATGGCTAAAGGATAACAATGTGACTAAGGAGGATGGCACATTTTACGAATTTGGAGAAGTAAGCTTTTAGTGTTCAATGTAGTCACTTTTTCCGTGCTTTTGTGCAGTGCATTATTAATACTTGTGTGGAATTGGGATTTATTGTTTTTTATTTGTTTTGTTCAAAGGATATCCCTGAGGCACCGGAGCGTAAAATGACGGACACAATCAACGAGCCGATTCTGTTTACTCGATTCCCAGCGGGCATCAAGTCATTTTACATGCAGAGATGTGCAGAAAATAGAGAATTAACTGAGTCTGTAAGTTTAATTCTGTTTAAATTATACTACTACCTAATTGTTTCTGTAATAATGCGGATATTCACTGTTAATTAGTATAAATTATGTAATATTGGTAAGCCAGGTTAATTAAATGTACTGGATTTCTTTACATCTTTGGCATTATTTGTCTTGGTAGGTTGATGTGCTGCTACCAAACGTAGGTGAGATTGTAGGTGGTTCGATGCGTACGTATGACCACGAGGAATTGATGCAAGCATTCAAGAACAACGGACTTGACGCAACCCCGTACTATTGGTACTGCGACCAGGTTAGCTCATAAAATATTAAAATTGTCACCCATCATTAGCACCCGCTTTGTTAATATAGTAAAATATTAAAATAATTTTATTTTATATCTTTACTTTTGTAATATAGAGGAAATTCGGAACAGTGCCTCATGGTGGTTATGGTCTTGGACTTGAGCGCTTCGTGTGCTGGCTTCTCAACCTGTATCACATTCGTGAAGCATGTTTATACCCACGATTCTTGGATCGTTGCCGTCCTTGAATGGATTGTCGAATAATTGTCGAATTCACGAATATTCACACTATATATTAAGTTTCTCTGTGCTGTGTTTGTACACTATATTTATATTATTGTTATTGTGATTTCCTGCTAATTTTTCAATTCGGTTTGCGGCCAATTGGTTGTTAGAAATTAGAATCTTACTAGTTAGACAATGAAGATGATTGCTATTTATACTGGATTCTTGCTATATATAACGACAAGCAAATACATAGTAGAGATAGTTTTCATTATGATCATATTTAATTTGTTCAAATCAAATGTGACAGGCGACAGTTCCGTGTGGGACACATACATGCGTCAATAAAATAAAAAGAGCGTAATAAAACATACTAAAACTATTGTAATGCCAATGCGTTTAAAATTTATTTAAGTACACGCTCATTTTGCACATATTTAGTTTCATCAAACCAAGTTCAGCTAAAGATTTTGGGGATGCTTTATTTTATTTAGAGAATTCATATTCCGAGAATTCATATTCCTTTAGGACTAGGAACGAACCGAGAATATATATTTTCGTTGTAATTAAGTTGTAAGTGTAAGCATTGAATGGCAGACGTCCAGTATTACCAAGTAGAGCCAGAATACCGAAAAACCCGAGCTACTACCGTTATGTTAATCCGGGTAACTTCTTTCAAACGTAAGCTATGGGACACTAATTGGACATTTACGGTACGCTTTACGGTACGATTTGTGTGTTTTAAGTTTAGCGGTGTTGCACTGGCTGTTCACTACTTGCCTCACCGCTAACTTTTAAGGAGACTGGAGAGCCATTATTAATTTTGCATTGAAACTTGACGAAGGCGTTGAATTTTCTCGGGTAAGTTTGTATTAAAAATAAATCAAAATTATTTGTATTAATTACTTAATAAATTGCTAATTAAGGCGTGTAACTAAATTCTAATTAAACAAATTGGAATCTTTAAAAATCTCGCAACTTCCGCTGAATTCTACCAGCCACGGAAGCCAAAATCTGTTTGCAATTAAACTTCAATCACACCTGATTTCACCTTCATTTTTTAACCTCTGACCTCATTTTCATTTTAAATTAAATTGTTTGTATTCGTTCATAATAATTAGATCGGTAATTATACCCAGTAGTATTTTGACTTCCCTTGAAACAACTTTCCTAAAATCTTAAAGCAAAGTTTTGAAGGCTAGCCGTAAATGCTTTGCAGTTGATAGTTAATGAAAGTACTTTCATTTTTCAATATTTTGTATTTTTTCCTTATAATATGTTGCAGGGTTCGGAAGTGAAGATAGATTCAAGATGAATAATTCAGCACGCTTGGTCTCGTCTCTGTTAAGGTCCTCTAATGGACAAAACACTGTAGCAGTCCGGAATATGAGTGGTCTGCCCCCACTTGGGAGACGCCAGTTCGAACAAGCTAAAAATTGGTAAGAATTTCAGAAAATAAATATGAGATACTTGTTGCTTTTTTTTTTTTAAATATTTATTTATAAAAACATGAAATTACAATACAACGGAATAACTAATGCCTAGTATCTAACTTTTTTAGGATCCCCAGTTTGTCCATTTATGGAGCAACTGCATTCACGGCTTTACTTTATTTCACTGACTGGCGATTGATCACTGACTATATTCCATTCTACAACGGCAAATACAAGACGGAAGAGTAAATGCACTCGATAATAATAAATTATTATCTAACATGAAATCCAGCTTGTCGCACGTATATACCTTAATAGTAGTCAGCCGTGTACAAAAAGTACCTACGTGAAAATAGTGAAACTGTAAATTGTTACAAAAAAGTATGCAAGATGTAAGTAATTGGAATTATGTAGAGTTTGTGGTTCAATAAACAATACAAACTTCATAAAATCTCTCCAACTCAAAATATATGCGTGATTTATTCCAAGTGTGTACATAAGTAAGTACAAGGGTTTACAAAAAGAATTATACAGAGAGTATGTTTCAATCATTATTTAAGGTTAAGGATTTTAATTAGAACATACGCAGTACTATCAATAGTTTATTAACAAAAAACATTTACAAACACATACACACTTACTTCACTATATACAACGTTAATATCAGCCTTATTTGATTGATAGTTCCGCTTCGACCTTGTCCAAAAGCTTCTTCGTGTCTTTCCTATAAACATTTGAGGGAATTACCTATGAATTAAACTTGGTTCGAAATTCAGAATTATTTCAAACATTGTTGTTAGCAAAGTGTACTTACACCTGCTGATGAATTTTGTAAATCGGAGCAACGGATTTATTTAACTCTTCACATTTAGCCATGACTTGATACATAACTTTAATTGAGGCATCTGCCGTATCGCATAATTGAGCTACCCCATCACTGGCAGTGTACACGCAGTCCACGGTCATCGAAGACAGCTGTTAATTTTTATGTCCAAGATTACGAAAAACGAAAATATTAGTACTAAACTTTAATTTTTATTAAAAATAACGACACGTTATACATTATTAGAATAAAAAAATGAATTAGGTACCGAATGTAAGATGCCAGTTAAGTTTTCAGTGAGCGTATCAACAGAGGAAGCAAGTTTTTTAGCTTCTAGTTCAATTTCATTTATGACTATATTCAGATCATCAGTACTACTCACACGAAAGTTGCTAAAAGCTGCAAAACAAATTGTTACCTGGTAAATTATGTATTTTTGTCGCATCAAAAAAAAAGAAAATAATTGCATAGCAAAACTAAATCCAACCATAATGCTTCCACTTTCAATTTCATTTAATTCCTACCACAACAGGTCAAATTAATATTTCAGCAGCAGCTCTGACTGTGCTGTAACTACAAGCTGGCGAGTGCCAAAAAATAATCACAGCTAGTTCTCTCACAAGTTAATATTGACACCAACAACTAAAATTGTATACCCACAAACACACGAATGACGAAAGTTGAATAGAATAGAATTGAATTGAATGAATGAATGAATGATTGAATTAGAATTGAATAGAGTCTGTAACTCTGTAATGCCTTCTTGTTTGTCCTTTTGAAAATAAATAAATAAATAAATAAATAAATAAATAGAAGTTTCGTGTATTGAACAAAACAAACAAAATGAAAAACAAATCCTCTTAAAATGTGATAATAATTGACAAACCTGATTCTCTAATAGGACTGGCTAATTTGATCTTTTCTGACAAGTCCTGAGTAACATAAGTAACCTGCTGTCCCTCTTGAGAGACAACTCCTTCCAAACTAAGGTCACCGACCCAATTCCTCGCTTTGTCAAATAGCTTTCTAGCAGAGGGGATGCTCAAATCAAGGTCAGACAGGTCTGTGGACAAACTTGAGAAGGATTTCGTGTCCGCTTCTTTCTCCGCCTCCGTGATTTCATGGTAGGAGCTGGTCATTAGCTGTCAATGGGCAACAAACAACAAAATACAAAATAGCACCAACATTTTTAACCTTTTCGGAGCGGTACTGCAACTAGTTTTACATCTTTTTGAAAATGTTAATTTCTTGTTTCAACCTTCCTGAAAGTGTTAATTTCTAGTTTTGACCTTTTTAAGTGCTAATTTCTATAGTTTTTACATCTTTTTGAAAATGTTAGTATCTTGTTTGTCCTTTTTGAAAGTCTATGTTACTGGTTTTGAGTGCTTTTAAAAATGTTATTTCTAGTTTTGACCATTTTGAAAAAGTTGATTTCTAGAAAATTCACTTTTGTAAAGCATTCTTTCCATGGTTTCCCAGTTGCGATTGCAAATAGGTTAATTCCCCAATTTCAAATTTTTAGTCATAAAATAATATATGTAATACCTAATTTAAAGTCATTGGTAAAAATAATAAAATAATTGCAAATTAACTCGTAAATTTTTACCTGTACCTGATTGTCTTCTAGAGTGGGTGACCTTTCCATTTTCGACTAAATCCGATTTCCGATTGAACAATTAAAATACTAACTAACACCGTTGACCGTGAGCAAAGGGCACTCGTCAATTGTCAGTTGATGCCTACGTAGATTATACCTACTGACTAAATCAGAAACCAAACCAGAATCACAAGTCACAAATCACATAATCAATAATTCATAATTAACTGTTATAAATAATTCGCTTATTCAGCAGCAATAGGGCAGTGAGCGGGTGACAATGTGACAATGACAGTAATGATGGGCACGGCAGACGGCAGGACGTTGGCAGTAATTTTGGTTTATTCCTTCATTGACCCGTCAGGTCAAAATTTTAATGAATACAATTGAAAAGGCAAATAGTTAAATGAATAGTACAATTAATAATGACAGCTCTGGCATAAAAAAATACTTTTGAAAAAGTACTTTAACTTTTAACACCCTTCCTCTTGAGCTTAGCTCTAAATAATAGCAGATAGCATTGAATAGCACGTTGCTAATGGTAAAAAGTTGTATCTGTCTCTGTACGTACGGCGGCACGCAGCGCCTCTGGCACTTCGCATCTCATCTCTGCGGCTCACACTTCTTCTGCATTCAACTTCCACAGATCACAAATTCTTCCACTTCGTGCATTGCCTTTGCCTTTGAGTGCCGCAGTTCTTGTCGTTGGTTCTTTCTACCTTGTTCAGTGACACCGTCTGGTCGTCTGGTGATCTTCGGCTGCTTTTTCATCAGTCACACAATCCTCATTAAACCGACAAATATTTAATTAATTACGCCAAGAGCAATTAAGGAAAGCTGTTGGAGTTGGACTTAAGGATTTCGGCTGGAGATCGAATTGAATTTTGAACTATTTAACGTAAGTACAAACAAGTACTTTTTTGATTTCTACACATTCTTTCCGGCCTATCTGATTTAATCTATTTTAATTAATAATATTTAATATATATTTAACGTATACTTAATCAGTACCTAATTGGTAATTGTAACTGTAAGACCTTTGCCGCTTACAACTTGTAGGTAAGTTACAAAAGTTAGCCGCAAGCTGCAGCGTTGTGTATTTTATAAGATGCTAATAAATAATTATTACAAAAAATACAAAATATGTAACAGCTGATGCTTTATTCAACAGTTTAACATATTAATTAAAGACTGAACTATTGGAATTCGTCATTTTTCGTATTATAAGTATTATTGTGTTGTTTTTTTAGGCTAAGCTAAAGAATGATCGAGTGAGCTCATACAATGTGCTAGTTACGTCATGTGTGTGTGTGTCAATGGTCAGTCGACAGTCATGTCATATGGCACCTGCCTACTGTAACGTTTGTAGTTTTGTTGCTGTTGGCTGATTAGGCTGGTTCTACGTGTCCCGATAAATTCTAATTTCGTCATTCGTTGAATTTTGACCTTAATTTTGTTTAAAATTTTAAATGTGAGCTCAACTTGAACTTGAGGTGCATCTTGATTCTTCTGGTTGTAGTGTTTGAGTGTAAAATTATCTTGAATATAAAAGTAACGAGTTTAATTTTCTTTAATTTTTAATTTTTTTTTTAGCGATTGTAGTGTGTGCATCGCATCGCATCGTACCTCACAATGGGCCTGGATATTGATTTATTCCGTGAGGAGAAGGGAGGTGATCCCGAGAAGATGAGAGAGAATCAAAAGAAACGCTACAAGGATGTGAATTTAGTTGAAACTGTGATTAGCGAGGATAAAAATTGGCGTCAATTCCGACATCAAGCGGATGCCTACAATCGTCTCAAGAATCAAATTTCCAAAGCTATCGGAGAGAAGATGAAGAAGAAAGAGGAGCCAGGGGAGACGGAAGTGGATGAAGCCCTTGTACTCCACGATGTTACAGTAGATTTGCTAAAAACATTATCTCTAGGTCAACTGAAAACGGTTCGAGTCAGGCTGGAAGTCGCAATGAAGGAGAATGAGAAAGCCTTGGATGAGACGGAGAAGAAGAGGAATGAAGCATTGAAGGAAGTTGGTAATATTCTTCATCCCTCCGTACCCGTCACCGATGATGAAGATCATAACCGAGTAGAACGAACCTGGGGAAATACAACGGATAAGAAGAAATACTCACATGTCGACCTCATTGCAGTATGTTACCATATTTGTTTTGTATCATTAAACCGATCTTTCTGAAAAAAATACTGTTTCGGAATGCATTGTATTTTAAATTACATTTGGCAATGACGTGTCTTTCGTCTTTCCAGATGATTAATGGAGCCGATTTAGAAAGAGGGGCTGTAACAGCTGGTGGTAGAGGATACTATCTAACTGGCCCTGCTGTGTATCTGCAGCAGGCCTTAATACAGTTGTCTCTCCGAATCCTCGGTGATAAGGACTACGTTCCACTTTATGTTCCTTACTTTATGAGGAAGGATGTAATGCAAGAAGTAGCGCAACTCTCGCAGTTTGACGATGAACTCTACAAAGTATGAATTAGTTTTTTTTTAATTCTTTATGCAAAATTACCTCGTTTGATCGTGAATCATTGTGTTATTGATTTGCTCTTGATTTTGACAGGTTGTAGGAAAAGGATCTGAGAACCCCAATGAAAGCTCGGTGGATGAGAAGTACTTAATTGCAACATCGGAGCAGCCAATAGCTGCGTTCCACAGAGATGAATGGCTTCAGGAAAGCACTTTGCCTCTGCGATATGCCGGAATTTCTTCCTGTTTCAGACAGGAGGTTGGATCGCACGGGCGAGATACCAGAGGAATTTTCCGAGTTCATCAATTCGACAAGGTTTCCTAGCACTACAATTTCCG
This sequence comes from Dicyrtoma fusca, assembly GCA_034695205.1. Classification (NCBI taxonomy): domain Eukaryota; kingdom Metazoa; phylum Arthropoda; class Collembola; order Symphypleona; family Dicyrtomidae; genus Dicyrtoma; species Dicyrtoma fusca. The sequence continues at coordinate 34,465 of JAQFZC010000496.1, forward strand.
CTATAGCTTCATTGAAATAGTAATTTAAAGTATAAAGTATCAGTTAAGTAATTCTATTGTGTAAAGGTGGAGCAATTTTGTATCACCTCTCCCCACGATGACAGCTCCTGGATAATCTTGGAAGAAATGGTTGAAAATGCTGAAAAATTCTGTCAAGCACTGGAGCTGCCTTACCAAGTAATTTGTATCGTTTCTGGTGCTTTGAACAATGCAGCGGCTAAAAAATGGGATATTGAAGCCTGGTTTCCGGGCTCTGCTGCTTTCCGCGAATTAGTTTCTGCCTCAAACTGTACTGATTACCAGGTACGGCGAAAAATCCTAATCCATTTATTTTACTTACCGTTATCGGTAGTTTGAAGCTCTGCGTATACTCACCCTTTTTACAGTATTCTGCTCTATTGTAATATCAAGTTTATTATTTATACTTCTCAGAGTCGACGACTTAGAATCCGGTACGGCCAAACCAAGTCAACCACAACCGTTCCATACGTGCACATGCTGAATGCCACCATGTGTGCCACTACGAGATGCATTTGCGCCATTTTGGAGGTTCGTCTTCTTAAATTACTCTTATTTTACTTGATACATGCTGAGAGAAATTTTTTCAGCCAAATTGATTGTGTCTATCTACTTGTATTAACAGAACCACCAGACGGAAGAAGGTGTCAATATACCAGCGGCGTTGCAGCCTTACATGCCCGAGAAATATAGAACTTTCATCCCATTTGTGAAGCCGGCTCCTATTGATCAAGAAGTTGCTAAGAAACAAAAGAAACCCGCAGCAGGCAAGGACGGGAATCAAAATCCAAAGCCCAAAGCTGGCGAAGAATGAAAATGAGATTCACAGGACCGACGAAACATAAAACGATTGTTCCAGTGTCTTTGTTTCAAAATAAGAATAATAAACCAGAAATGATGATTTACAGCTTTGTATGGTTTCTTTACATTTTTTATTTCGTGCAAATGTATCCTGTACGTCCTTCATGACATGAAGCACATTCGTCATTGTGAATAAAGAATGTCAAACCGACGAATTAATTTTATTATTTAATTTATTCATTCAATTCATGTTCAAGTAGATATCACTGTCGTAGCATTCTTATCCTATGCCCACACAAACAGTAAAACTTCTTGGCGAATAAACAAAAAAAATGCCAAAAAACATACAAAATATAACTTCTCATTCAAGTGATTACTGACTTTTGAAACTAATGTTCCTACTGTGGCATTTTAGAAGGAGGAGCAATGAGTGTCACTCCATCCCCTCGCACATACAACATGGGGATATTTCTTCGAGTAGTTTTGTAAATTTCTTCGTAAGTCTCATCATCGATTTCAATCACTGTCACCGTCTCTTCCACGTCACCCAGAACGAGGTTCAAATGTTGATCATACGCCTTTAAAAACAAAAAAAAACAGTAAAAAAATTAATATATATGTAGGAACTTAATAAAACAAGTAATGATATTTTGCCCAACACACAAAAACATTTCAAACATAACAGGTTTGCATCTACTGTGACATTTTGAAACTACTAGGAACCATTTCCTTAATTTGTACATTCGCCTTTTCGAAAAAACCCAAAAAGGGTGGTTTACAAAATTAATATTTTGTACACATACAAATGTATCTATTTGTAGTTCAATGTAAATCAACACTGAAGACTTGACGTGGTTCTTCCAGAATTTCCAGACCTAATTTACATTTAGTATTTGAATGATTTAAAAACAATATTTAAACTTACATGTAATTTTCCCCTGAGTTCACGCTCGTTCCTCATTTTGACGGTGACAACCTCGTCCAAGCTCAACAGCAGAAGATCCAATGGCTCCTTCAACTGCGTATCTCCGATTTGCTACAATCAATCAAAAGAACGCTAATTAACATTTCAAAAACGTATTTTAATTTAAGCACATTCAACATTATCCGTTCCCATCATTCCCATCCCAAACACCATTTGTTACAAGTTGTGATATTTCTCTCAAATGTTGAACGTAAACCCAGCGGTCTAAAATTATGAATTAATTTCCCATTGACAATTTTGACTGCCAATGTCAGAATATAGACAAAAATAAAATAAATGACTGACTGATCATATTAAAGGTCAAATATAGATAATTTATTACAGTTGATAGCCAGTAAACAATCAATAATAGCGAACCAAATCAGTTCTCTCTATATCTGCTGTTGGCTGTCTGTCTGTAATCGCATATCATCCTGAAAGTTGAAAGTACCTACAACCTAATGTCTAATTTAATTGAATATTTCTTTTGAATCAACAGCCAATCGGCTGTTGATTCAAACGGGAAAAATGTTTATGTTTTGATTTGATAGATTATCACGATTAACGATACAGAAGACAGCTGAACCATCAACTTACAACTTACTGGCAACTACCACCACAGCAAACCTAATGAACTAGCGAAAAAAAGTGACAAAAATGTGTTTACTTACAACTTACTAATAATGACAAATTAATGGCAAACAATCAACAATTTACAATTGATAGCCAAGCAGGAATGCAATGACGAAATAAATAAACAAAATAATTATAAGCCAGGCACACACTTGACCAAAAACATCAACCATAAAAAATGGAAATAGAAAAAACGGAAACCGATTCTGTTACTACTGACAACTGATTAACCAATAACCGCTTCGCACTCAATCTTTCTTTACCATAAGCGTAATGTAATTATTACTTAATGACAATAATTAAAAAAATATATCTGCAATTAATATTTTAGCTTACGTGATCGCCATCGTCTGCCATAGTTTACCGGAACTTTCCTTCTCTGTAATGACGGGCAAATTTTACCAACAAGAATGACTTCCAGTCACTTCCAGATTCCAGATCCTTAGTCCAATCTTTTCGATGCTAAATAATAATTTTACGCAAAATTATCAATTATCCACCAAATTAAAGACTAATTATAATTAAAACAACCAACGCCGAGCCGACAGAAATGGAAATGGAAACTCAAAAGTCGAAAAATCTTTCTAAATCGTCCTTCTCGTTTAGATCGCACTGCAAAGCAATGAAGTACAAAAAAGCCGCCGCCAAGCTGAGCCAAACGTCCCTTCAGTTGCTTTCAACTTCGGTTAATAAAAGCCACACACACAGATTAAGGGGCTTTCCAAAAATTACCCTCTGCTGCAACAAAATTACATAACCCCCTCCCCCCTTACGCAAGGAATCCAAAAATAAAAAAAACATCCATTTAATTATATTTTTGAAATTAAATTCATCAGGGGCCATTACTTAATTATACGTAATGCTAAAAGTATAGCATAATTTTTGCGCGCTCCCTCACACCACGCAACAACGACAGCCTTACTACTACTAAAAAGATATGTCATGTATGTATACGTACATACCCCAGGCGTTAAAGTTGACTAAAAACGCACTGAAACATGGAACTGCTCACAAAGTCAAAATGGCTTTATTCCCTCAAATACTCATTTAACCCGCCCGTAATTATTTATATAATTCAAAGTTTTTCTAAATATTGTTTCTAGAAATATAATTATAGAGGCTACCCCACATAGCATACGTCGTGTGTGGGTGGCCCTCAAGTCGTTATGAACATTTGGACGGCATGGGAAAAGTATTTAAAGAATGGCAGGGAAGTTGAAGATGCACGTCGTCCCTGTGTACAGTCCACGTTCTGTAGAATCTGTGGATTCTGGATTCAGTGGGAGATGAAGCCAAAAAGGACTGAAAATAAAATAAGATGAATGGTGGGCCTTCTTACATACTTTACATGCTGATGCTGCTTATTTGCTTTTGCTCGCTCGCTGAGTCGGTCGTCTGGCTCTGCCTGCACCTTCGTACATAAAATGGAACTTACTTTTAATGTACATAATACGAGAAAAAAACTGTCTGTCCGTCTATCTGTGCGTCTGTCCGTCCGTCCGTGCAAAAGGATATATCTATAGTAGTGACTGGTGATTTAGACTAGACCCTGGGTACTAGGAACTCCCGTAAATGATGTTGTTATTTTCGAACCGCTTAAGCATTAAGGTTGACTAGCATTAAAATTCTTAGGAGGGGGACCACAACTGCACCAGATGTAATTTATGAGCGTTCCCAACGCTAGTGTGCCCAAGACTGGGGACTAAGGGCCGTGCCGATACTACGTGTACCCAAAAAGAGGGGTGGGGGGTTTGTTTGTTGTAAATTCAAAATAGGGTGGATTCCCCTTAAATGGGGTAGTTTCACATAAATTCGAAAACTTTTAAATGGTAGTTTGTACGTGACGTAGTTTGTGGGCGGCCCCCGTGCTGGGGCGAGGGGAGGGTGGGTTCTTCATGTAAGGAAATGCTGGTTGAGAGTCGAAGTGGCTCTCAGTTGTTCTTTGGATGTTGGAGGGGAATGTGGTGTACATCATGCAGGCGGACAAAAATAATTTGAAAAGGATTTTCTACCATTCTGCCATCGACTGGAAGGATGACATTGAAGAGGTAGGGAGCACAATTAATTCTACTTTACTCTCATCTCCATTACCAAATTTTTAAATATCTTCTAACCTCTCTAGGTCAATTTTAAACCGTTTTTTTAAGTCAAGGGTTAAGGGTTTGCACTTTGGATTTGGAAAGTTTGCGCGTGGTTGTGCAAGGCATGCGTGGCCAAGTAATTTCAAAAGGGAGAAGAGAAAAAAAAACTAACTCCTCTCTGCCAGTACCTCACCGTCGCACAAAATCATCATCAAATCCGACCGAATACCGACCGACCGACGGAACGGAGCCAACAACGCAACGAATCAAGAAAAGAACCCAATTTTCATGAATCTCTCCCAACATTATTTTATTTAACATGAATGAAGCAAAAATGAAAAATAGGTTCAACGTCAAACATTGGACGTGTCACATTTTCCTGTCACCTGTGAAAGAGTTCCCCTTCCCCATGGGGTCATTTGTCACTTTTCTTTGACACTCGAGGAAGTCGGAAGTTTTGGGACTTGAATGGGATTTATTTTCACGTTGCCAAGATCGTCACATGTGCGTGTGGTTTCTGGATTGGTTGTTGGTCGTTGGCTCGGTTGTTGGTCGCTCGGATTTGTGATTAGCTAATGATGATGGTTAAGGACAATGTTTTCTGATTATTAATCACCTACAGGCAGGAAATGAGGAAATAATTCTTAATGTTACTATGATGACTGGATGGATTTTAATCGAAATAATGTCCCTTTATTTCTTGATTTTTAATGACCGGGTCATGTGTTGTTTCTGTCGTTTCTTTGACAAGGATTTAGTTGCTAATTCGAAATTGCTTCTTCCGGTTTCCGATTCCGACCGAACGCAGGGAAAGTATCATTGAAGCAATTTGTCTGTTGATAGATTAGCCGTTGGTTAAATATAATTCTGACTATTTATAGCTGACATTTTTATTTTTGAAAAGAAGAAGAATTTCGAAATTTATGAAAGATGCAGACTGAATTGAGGTTGGGGTAGGTTAGGTTGTAGGTTGTAGATAAACATGTAGGTATATGCATGCATTACCGTTTATAGCTTCTCGAGCCACGGATTGAATTGGAGTTGGTCCATTTTTTTTTTAAGTAAAACTTTGCAAAGCCAGAGAGATTGGTTTATAGATGAAATACTTTTAGAAATGCTGTGGCTCTGCATTTGGCATTTAGGTTGTTCAGCTTAAATGATGTATGAATGAATAATTTGAGTACTAATTTTTTGTACTTTAGAAATTTGAAAGAGCTCGGGTTGTCTTGGGCCGTTTAACGGGAAATGCTTCAGAACGGGAGGCTCATGATATTCTTACTTCCGCTGCTTGCCGGGACCAAAAAACCCACGATGACATCTGCCTTGGTCTCCTGGGCACCATCCTGACGGACCAGCCTTTGGCTGTGAAAGTACTTTGAAAATATTATTTAACCTCGCGAGTTTAGAAAGAGGAATATCTACTGTCTGGTTTAGTATGAACTCTAATGATGTGTGATTAATGGTTTCATTTCAGTGCTTTCGGGACCTTAACTTTTTGAGTCGGGATAGTTTAGGCATTGTGATCGACCAGTTGGTGAACATAGCCGTTGATAAATATCAGAAACTAACGGATGTTTCTAGAAATCAGCTACTATGGATCGTTAGGTATGATCTCCTATTCATGGAATTCAGAGTGATTCCACTTTCAGTTAAAAATCTTGCCTTTTTGGAATTTTACTGAATGCACGCCTTTGTGATGAGCGTCTATGTGGCTAAATTATTATCTCTGTACGTTCTAATTAATAATCGATAATTTCTTGTAATTTGTTTCTCACAGTGAATTAGTTCGCGCAGGAGTGAATAATGTGGATCTCCTCTGTTGGAACCTTATGAGGCAAATCGCCGGGGGCGATATTTCAAATCGTAATTTATGGTTAGCTGAAAGAATGGTGGATATCTACTCAGAAAACAGAAGTTGGCTAGAAAAATATCCTATCTTAATTGCTACTGTTATTTATACCTATCTTCGAATTTTAGAAGATCATACTGCACCACATTTGTCTAGCTTAAAACAAAAAGAGGTATTGTTTACTGTATTATTATTGTATATTTGTTTTATATTTGTGTGTACTTCCTTAATAGATAGTTATTGATGCATGTCCTTTAGTACTGGGCACAAAGGGGTTTTCTGCGGTTACTTTATTGCTACAACTTTTTCTTCGTTGTTTGTCCTTGCAGGTTAATTTTTTAGTGGGACTCATTCGCGATCACTTCACGGATGTGTGTATGAATCAACAAATCGGATTAGGACGAGATTTTCTCCGACTTCTTCAGTCAGTCTCAAGAATCCCTGAAATTGAAAGCCTTTGGAAAGATATTTATGGAAATCCAAATTCGCTCGACGCACATTTAACTGGTGTTCATCAACTTCTTAATTGTCGTACTTCCAGAAAATATCTTCAGTCAAGACTGACTCCTGACATGGAGAAGAAAATACACTTCCTAACCTCTCAAGTTCGATTTGGAATGCAAAAACGATATCAAGAATGGTTTCAGCGACAGGTTGGAACTTTAAAAAGCTGTTTACTCTGTTTCTCAGTATCATTTTTTTTTTTAAATTTGAATGATCCGTTTTTAAAAAATCTTAATTTGATTAATTATTATGTTTGCAGTATTTGTCCACGCCTGAATCTCAAACTCTCAGAGCAGACATCATACGATTTATAGTAGGCGTGATTCATCCGACGAACGAGATTCTGTGTTCAGATATTTTACCCCGTTGGGCAGTCATTGGATGGCTTCTAACAACTTGTACCCATCCTGTTGCTGCGGCCAATGCCAAATTAGCCTTGTTCTTCGATTGGCTTGTCTTTGATCCGATCAAGGACAACATAATGAATATCGGTATGTACGCTATTTTATGTATGTGGTTGAGTAGTTCGACTACTTCGATTACATTTTTTGTGTATTAAATTAAGTCAAATTTGTGTTCTCTAATTCAATTAATTACAGTGTAAATTACAGTTTAAATTCTAATCTATTTACAGAACCGGCTATACTTGTGATGTATCATAGTTTAAGACCTCATCCTTCAATCACAGCCACTCTTTTAGACTTCTTAATCAGAGTAAGTCGTAGCAGTTTACAGTACTTTATGAATCCTCTTAATTCTGTTTTGTGTCTGTGAAAGTCTTTGTAGATGAGTAGTGAGCACTTTTTGCCTAAACTCTGGTATATGAGTAGCTCCTCGACTGGTAGTATTTATTGTTTGTTGTCTGTGTCATTATTACATTTGATTTTTGTTCGATAGCTGACAATTGAGTATTGGCCGGCTGGCGTGGACAAAATAAAAGATGGGATTGGATCTGCTCTCCGGACAATCGTGGAAAAGAAAGTTTTAGCTTCCCTAGACCTCCTCTTAGAGAATCCAAAGCTGGACTCAGACCTAAGATTCGCAATTCAAGAGCATTTAATCGTCCTTTTGGAAAGAAAAGAGAACAAAAATCTCACGCCATCTAAAATCGGTGGAGCGCCAGGATCCCCCTTTGTGGAGTGCAATAATTTAAACTACTCTGGGAACGCCAATTCACTTTCACTCCTTGGGGACAAGGATCCGCAAGGAGTAACACTTTTAGACATTCCTAATGCTTCCACCATGGGCATCAATTCTTTTGGTGGCAGTGGTTCTTTAAGTCCTCCATTAACTCTGTTAGCTCCGTCATCCCCTCCGCCTGCACCCGCACCTGCACTTCCAGTTAGTAATAATAGTTCTACTCCAGATGTAGTAACAGTAAGTTCAAATCATGGTGGTGGTAGTGACGGGCGTGATCGTCAGCCAACTAGCACTGGCTATCACCAAGCCGATCCAGAGTTTAGTCCGGAAGAAGAGGAGGAGGAGGAGGAGGAAGAAGAAGAAGAGCCTGATGACGAGGAAGATATCAAAGAAATAAATCACGTCTCGACGGGTTAGTAATTGCAGTTGAAGTATATTTCAGTTAGTTCATTCAGAATAATATTACAGTATTGATTCCGCAGAAGTTGGTTCTCTCTTAGTCGTCTCTCTTTGCGTTTACCAACTTTGCAAATCCGTCATCACCATTGATTTGTTTTATTTGTGTAGCTTTAGCTGGTGCTCTACCCACAAGAAATAGTCCTACATTAGCGGCAAGTGTGGAAGAAGCTGAGAAGTCAAAAATATTTGAAGTTGTTCAAGGCTTGTCGTCAGAATTACGCTTACCTCTCGAGAAAATGTTGAATGAGTCAGAGAGTGATTGGGACGAATATTTGGATGACGTTATCGAAGAAATTTCAGACCGGAGTATTGATGCGAATGAAAGGCATTCGGTGGCTAAGTGTCTTCTATACATTTACAGGGCAGAACTTTCAAGTCCTTGCATTCAAAAAGATTCCATTTACCTCATGTAAACATTTTTACGGATTAACTAATATTTGTATAACCTGTATGTCGTTAATATTATTGTAGTGATTAATTTGTGGGTGATTTTTATACTTTTGACAGAGAAAACCTTACAATATCCCCTGTACAAGAAATATTGAATCAAATCCTGGAGTTGAAAGCAAGTGATAAAACTCCGAAAAGAAAGAATTTAATGAAGCTTTTGGCTGACCTTGTAAATTTTATGCCTCAAGTTGGATACAAACTACTTATCCTTTTAGAGCAGATGTATGTAAACATTTTAATTGTACCTGTGTCCTTCGATGATATTTTGATACTTTCACGTTTTCTGCAGAGTCGTGTGGAATAGTTTTTGAATTAATTGTCCTGACTTGCTTTCAGGTGTAGAGCTAAGAAACCCACAAAAAATCAAGACCATTACCCTCTTCTGTATAAAAACTTATGTCAGTACCGTAGCTTAAAACTAGAAGCAGCTTTATGTCAAGATTTAAAAAATTGTTGGGAATTTGAGCCGAATGTGGTGGGTTTCCTGTGTCCAATACTGTATGGATGGTACGATCAAGATACTGTGGGTTCTGCAGAAATTCTTCGCACGGTTGTGTCTGCCCTCGATCCATACCAACTACAAGAAAATATGTGGAAAATTATGCAAGATGATTTTGTGATTGTGGATGAAAATCATTTAATTCCAGTTTTAAGTAAGTTAGCTTCAAATTAGTGAGAATCAGTGGATGTCTAGATAACAAATTGTACTTAGTTAATGTGGTTGTGTGAGTTGACGAAATTTTCTTAATGCGTATGATCAATATTATTCGGTATTGCAGGCAAAACACTGGATTGGGAAACTTGGGAACAGCACTGTGTGTGGACAATGCTCACGGCTCATGGTTTTCCGGTGGATGAATACCTGCCTTTAATTCCACAACTGGATGCCAAAAATAATGCCGAAGCACTCACATATCTTATGCTGATTCTCAAGCCTGAAAAGTAAGCAAATTAAATTATTAACATTCATCTGCAGGCATTTGCGTCTGTACTTTCTATTACTATTTTAGGTATTTGTAAGATCATTGATGCAACTCAATAATAATTTCAATATTTAATTGTATTTCAGACCGACTGGGGAAATTTTAGCTCCACTTTTAAGTAGGAAACCTAATATTAAGGATCGCTTTGTGATATCTCTATTACTGAACTGGTCTGAGAAGGATGAGGACGAAGAGCTGTTAGCAGAGACTTTAGCAACTGTTTTAGTCAGGTATGTTCAACCTCAACGAATTTTACAAAAATCTGCTTTGTGTGAATGAATCTGAAAGTATAACTGGCTTCTAAAAGTAATACTGATTGATTTGGAAATAATGTATTAAACAGAGCATCGGGTTCACCAGTAAAGAGAAAACGAGGAGCGACTGGTGCAAGAGGAACAGCAAGTCCTGCCGGTCCTGCAACTCCAACAGTTGAAAATGTATTAGCACATTTGGATCATTTAAGAACGTCTCTGGAAGCCAAAGATCCCGACTACTGTGGTGTTTTTAATAAAGACCCCATGCAAGCAGCTCTTCTTCAAGTAAGATACAATTTTCAAAACCAATCTTTTCCTTTCACAATGTTTGTCCGCTTCAGTAGGAAAGAAATTTGATGTTTAATGTATTCTTGGAATATTCAAATCATAGGTCCAAAGTTGGGTAACAGAAACGCAAAAGAGTAAGTACAAAGATCTCTTAGAATTAGCAGCAGAAGAACCGGACGCGAAGGAAACTACTTCGTCTTCCCGTGGCTCTAAACGTAATTCAAGTGCTCGCAAATTGCCATCATCCCCCACCCCCTCACAAACCAACGCATCAAACCTGTCGAGGACACGAAGTGGGAAAACAAGACCTCCGGTTAAGGATGGCTCCGATGACTCTAGTGATGAGGATGACGAAGTAGTTCAAAGGCCTCGAAATGCAAAAAAGAGGAAAAAACCCGCTGTGTACAGTTCTGATAGTGATTAATATTTAATAATAAAAAAAACTCTTTACGATTAGGTACAATAACTATAAAAATCCTGTAGAAAATACATGCCTACATTAAATTAATGATTAACGGAATTTTTTAATTATTAGTATTAAGGTACCAGAAGAATCAAATACACCAAACAGTTTTTAATGTTTCTATGTATTCTTTTAATACATATACATAATATTATATTTACCCAATATTGTTACTATTATTACGTAATATATGCATTAGGTAGGATCTGTATTATAGTCATAGAATTTTTTAATATGTCTGATGTAATCTACGATGTTATATACCTACTGTAATAAATCCAGAGAACGACTTTACCTCTCATGGGCGGTTGTTATCTGTCAAGTTTTTAATTCATAGAAATAATTTGGATGCTAGCAATTCTTTTCGAGGTCAATGATTCCGTCATTTTGTTGCCGCTGATGGAGTTGCAAAATTAGATTATATTTGCATTCGGAGTTTGTCTGGCATTGCCAATTTGATTCAGCTGGACACAAAATAGTTCTGTTGTGTTTCTGATAAAAAGATAATTATTACTTGAGTGTGTAATCCTAATCCAACCACTTCAGCTAAGTATGCCTGCTTTTGTTCAAGTTGCATTCGAGATTCGAATTATGATTTTCATCTACAGCCAGTCTGAACACCTTTTGAATCCACATAATATTATGTAAGTATATTCGAAATTCATTATTTTGGACAACCAAGCCTTCATAAATACCAAATCATCCAAATCTAAATAAAACCCAAAATAAAAAACACTAGTAAAAAACTAATCTACTCGAACGAAAATATATTGAAACGCAATAGCTTTTACAGAAAAAAAAAACATTTCCAAAAACAACGATATGTAAGTTTGTCTCTCTCGAAAACATCACCTTTTAAAAGAATTTTCAAAAACGTGAAAATAATAATAATTTTGGTTTCGAAGATTCGATTCGACGGCGTTATTTCGTAACTATTTTGATTTTAGAAGTGATTACAGTGAATAATAGTAATCCATCACTTGCGTATTATTTATAAAAGATAGGAATCATCAACCCTTAATCTTGTCAGTAGTGCGTATTTAATTCCTTGTTTGCAACTTTGTGGTGATGTTGAGGAATTTCCAATACATATGTAAATAGGTAAATAAATAAAAGAGCATATTGCAGTAGCAAAAAAGAGAATTAAAGCTGGACCGACCAAAAGGGAAAGAAACAGTATGTTTTTGCACCTCTCACATTTAATGGTTTATTCAACGTAGATTTGATTTCCATTTTTTTAATTAATCCCTAAGTACACACGCTATATAAAAAGATTACAAAGTAATTCACTATAGGCTGAAACAACAAATTAGACTCCCAGCTTGTATTCAATACAGTCTCTCATAGCATCATAACTATTTACATACATAAATACGACTAAATATAATACACAGTTGATATAAGTAATTAATAACAATTACACTAGAATATGTTACCCATATTATTACTACCTAAGTATATTTTATACTAATGTTATACGTTATACAATAAGGAGATTGTAATTTGTAGTATTTGATTCCTTGTAGGAAATTGTAAAAAATAATAGTAATAGTATCAGTTGGCTGATTTCTTCTTATGTGACGCATGTTTGGCATGATGACCCGAGGATGAACCAGATTTCTTGCCGGGATGGTGATGGTGATGATGAGATTTATGTTTTTTGGCTGGTGGGGTTTGGACTTCTGCAGCCACGAATTCAACGGCTGCTTCTTCAATATCTGATGGGGTCATATTACTGTCACTATTTCTAAACACAGACAAAATTAGCAATTAGTATCCTGAATAAAATAAATTATTCGAGTTACGCTACTGGAATACGACGCGAACTAAGGTCAAAGATGCAATGGAATTGTTGCAAAGAATCAATCTCAATATTTTGGACGAACCTTTCTACATTGTCCACGTAACCACTGACAGCAGCCATGGATGTAATAGATGATTTTGAAAAAAGTCGTTCGGCTTCTTTGAATTTCCGATTCCGCTTATTTTCATTCTTATTGACTACTTTATTGTCACTAGAAGCTGATGATGCTTGAGGTTTCGATGATGATGCCCCGATATATCGATCCCAGCCGCGTATAATATTACCATACAATTGTGTATCCTCCAGGTAGCTTCCTTCAAAAGCGTAGATTTGTCTTTCCAGATTTGCTAATGTGTCCTGTACGAAATAACAAAAAATACAAGTTTAATTATACATCAACAGTGTAAAAACGTGTATAAATTACCACTTGGATTAATTATCTCCCATTCTCCGTATCTAGATACCTAACTGCAATTGAAAGCATTTTCTAGTTACTAAAATTACTTAAACACATACTATTTGCTAGTTACAAATACTAACTACTAAAAAAGAGGGTTTCGTGTTTGGGCATTGCTGGGATTAAAACTACAAATGACAAACTACACAACAATTTGATACGAAATTTCAAGGCTAACAACACGTTACAATTACAACCCATTAACATAAATAATGGAGCTTTAGCAGTAAACTAGATGATAGGCTCTCAGATTCAGATTTACTTAAAATATAAACAATAAATAACGATGGTTACTGATTACTAATGCCCTTCGCCTTCGATCGATCTACCTACAACTACATCCTACTTAAGTAGGTACATCATTTATCATGTTTCAAAAACAATTAAAATAACGCAAAAGTAGCATACAAACATTAACAATTGACAAAAGCAACAAACAAACTGTTGATTGTTGCGTAGTTGTGGTTAAGACCCGCGTCCTAATTAAAGTAATTAAAACAAAAACAAATAAAAATATGAAAATTTTGAAACATACAACATTGAACATATTTGAAAGTTTGGAATTACCGCAATTTCAGCTCTTCGTTTGACCAATTCTGATAACTCAGCTCTTGTATCACTGAGAGTGGGTTTATTTGTCCCTACTTTCTCCATTTTTGATGAATAAACCGAGCACAGCTGGTTGAACTATGACCTAACTCTACAAATTAAGTAATTACGACAACTAGTCAACTTTAAATATTCTACTAAAAAATTTTAAATTCTTCCTTTCGATGAATTTCAAAATTTGAGCCTTGGCGCCACACCAGACTCCGGGATATACCTATAGGCTATACTCAACTATGCTTTGCTATAGGTATAGCTACACAGGCAAGGCATTCAGGGAGCGTGCAACTATTACGTCATACAGCCTAGGGGGGGGAGGGGTATGGACAGTATGATAAAATATGACGGCGGGGGGAGGGGGGGGGTCCAACAATTGACGTCATAGTGCCAAAAGCACTTAAAATGATGTTTGTTTTAAACTTCCCGCATTTTTGTT
>JAQFZC010000497.1:0-48641 GCA_034695205.1 Dicyrtoma fusca
ATTGAAGCCAGGTGTCTGAGGCTGGAAATTTCCATTCCAGTCTGCAGTCCTAACCGCTCACCCAAGCACGCCTGCTTACATATCGTTTTTATCTAATATTAATATTTTATCTATCATTTAAATAGTTAAATACAAAAACAAAACTAGAATCCTTGTCCAAATATTACTTAACTAATTCAAGTCGTGCCTATATATATATTCCTTACCTAATTTACGTAAAAAAGTTTATTATTTGTGTTTTGAATGATTAACAAATGACTCTCTTAAGGGCCACCACAATTTCCAAAGAGCAGCAAGCTTATTATTCCTTATGAATCCTCAAACTATATTATCCTCACTAAATTTACCCCCACTTTATATTATCCTTGAGCGGTTTTGTAAACGCAATTTTGTCCCACGCGATTTTGGTTAAACGATTCGGTCACCAAATAGGATTTCACGAAACCTTCACAGCTCAAATGGGTGCTTTTGCTCTTTTGTTTCCCTCTTTCTTAGTACTTGAAGAAACGGAAACGATACAATTCAATAAAACGTTTTGATACATACTTTTTTAGTTAGGCCTATAAAATAAGGGATACGGGCTCAACTTGATGGTGTCGCTTCAGTTTTATACAAGGTACATATAACTCGTAGGTACTTTAACGTTGAAGTAGCTGCTTTTAAAATTGTTTAAAACTGAATTCAATTCAATTTACTGACTAGTGTAAGTGTGTGATATGGGTTTCTTTTGTATGATTTTTAGATGCTGAATTAACAGTCTGAATATATATAGCCGTCTAGGCATACTTGTCCGATCGTTTATCGTTCCGATTCATTTTCTTAAGACTGCACCCGAAATCAGGCACAGCAATACAAAGATTAGGGGCTCACCATTTTAAACCTTTAAAGCCCTATCGATTAAATTATTAAGGAATTCAACAATAATCTTCAAAGAATAGAAAGGTTAAGATGCATTAGCAAAATATTCTGACCAATAACCTTTCATCAATAAATTATTAACAGCTCAAACCGGAAATACGAGGTTACAAGATTTTGCACCTACTTCAACCTGTCCAGATGTGATCAACAATCTATTCTGCTTTAACGGATTTCTGATTTTTTCTTGTTATTTATTGAACACGAGTGAAGTTTCTCCATTTAGCTTGATGTCAGGATGAAGACAAGGAATGGAATGGAGATGAAGGCGGAAGAAGTAGGGTCTGATCGTGGATAAAGTACCGGGCAGAAACCAAATACAGAAGGCAATCCAACAACAACAAGGACAGGGCTACTATGATCATGGTTGGTTAATTCTTTCCTAGAGTGGTAGCCTGGTTGGTCCGGGTATAATTTCTCGTGTAAAAGTGAAAGTAAGCATATCTGATGGCCCCTTGTGACATATAAAAATATGAGAGTGTATATAGTACAGAAATTGATATTGCACTTGATAGTTGGGATAAAGTCTGTATGTACTGACGAAGAAAGTATGGAAGCATGAGGAAGCCAAATTTTTGACATGGCACGATTTTTTCTTTTCCTGCTCTTGGCAATGGCACTTTTTTCCCTCTACTTTTCTCCATTTCTACTCTTGATGTCAATCTGCTATGACTTGACTGCTATTGCGTCTGCTGTAAGAGACCACTACCACCGTACTACGGTAGTAGTGAAAGTGAAAGCAAAGAGAAAGTTGGTCCGTTCACATCAGATTCAGACCAGGCTCAACGTCCTCACAGTAGCGAAAATGAAAAGGGAAAATACAGTATATAGGGAGAAAGTCGTGAAAGCAATGTATTGCAAACACGGACAGGAAAAAGGCAGAAGGTTGTTTGTTCTTTCTGCATCTAAAAGCTAAAGCTAAAAATACAATTGAGAAGAGAATGCAATCCAATACAACACACAATACAATACCGTGGAGCATCACATAATGTGGAATTGATACGTTCAGCGTTCACGTGAAATGAAAAATGCATGATACCAAATCCAAAGCAGTTAATAACGGAAATATAAACAAAAGACTGGAACAAAACGTTCTTTTACTTTAACCCAAGGCAACCATTTTCGTCATATCCGTTTGATAAAAGGAAAACAGAATACGAGAAGAACGATTGAAAATTCAGTTGCAGTGACAACAAAGCGGAGATCGACACGGAACACATGACCTTTTTGTACGTATTTAATTTAAAAACAACGCTAAAGCCTTTCAATGGTAACGTAAAGAAGTACAGAATGAAAAAAACACAGTTTATTATTGTTCCAGCTTGAAGTTTGCTATTTTTGTGTTTCTTTCTTTCCTTTGAACGGGTCTCAATCACAAGTCAGAGAAGCTTAAGGTCCGCGCTAACGGTCTTCTGAGATCCGTGTTCCGCGCACTTTTGTCTTTGTTTTTTTTGAAACTGGCTACAAGGGAAAAGAGCACCATTTAAGACCTAGATATTGAGAGTGCTTGAGGAGCTGTCGTTCTCATCGTGTGGCTTGATTGTAACATCAATTCAGATTGCTATCGCCATCGCCGTTGAGTGTGTACGATTCTCTGTCTTCCATCTGTCCTCCAACTCCCACTGTCAACCCAACACTTCAACTCACTCATATCTTTCTTCATCTTGTTCTCATTTTCTCCAGTCAAGCAAAAGATAAGCGTCATCCACCATCCACTATCTTCAATCTACGCTTCACAAACTGGCTCCATCATTTCACAAAGTGAAAGTAGGACAGGAGCTTAGAGATCATTCCGTCATGCTGTATACGTTCCGAACCTTAATCCATTCAAGCAAATGTATGTATGTAGGTATTATGTATGGAATGCTATTACAATTTAGTCTGCATTATGAGCTTTAAATCTTTAGATCTTAGAAGCGACAGGAAAAAGTAGAGGAGATCAAATGAACGGAAAAGTAGGGGAGTACAAAGCTCAAGCTAAGCTTGCTCATTAGAATCTACCTAATTGGCTATTACATACGAGAGAAAGTGAGATGTAGAGGAAATCTGGGAAAGAATGTGAGCTTAGCCTGTAGCATTTTTAATTTCACTCGCTCTTCCTTTGGTCATTAATGAATTAAAAAAGTCAAAGGGAAAGTGAGCTATGTTTTTCCTGCCGGCGGGAGAAAGGAAAAAACTTAAGCTGAGCTTCTCATAAGCATTTCCTAGTCTAATAATCATTTCCTGTTGGCACGTCTCAGCATCCCAATCCTATAGCAAAGAATCTTAAGTATATTCTTTGCTCATTAATAAAACTTTGTTTTTTTATATCAAATTTTAAAAAAAACTGATTAAACTATTTTGATTCTTGTTTTACTTTGCATCTACGCTACAGTAGAAGCACCATTGTAATTCACATGATTTAAGAATGAATAGGCTCTTACTGGTTTTGTAAAAAAAAAATCAACATTTGGCCGAGACCTTATTTTTATTTTCTTAGTAGGTATTTGGTGTTTTCGTTTCATTTATTTTCAAGACGTTGGGGATGTGCGGAGCTAGCTACTTTGCCGGGCTCATGAAATATGTAGTAATGTATTATATATACATACAAGGCTACATGGAAGTATGGCGTAAATACCTATGTGGATATGTTGGCTTTTGTGAATGTCCAACTCCCAAATTGGCATTTATCCTCAAAACATAGTAGCATGGTTTGGCCTTTGTTGGTGAGTTGGAGGAAAAGTATAAGAATAAAAAAAAAGAAGCCTTGGGACTTTCAGTCTGTCCACACGAGTCGACCTATCCACGAATTCACACCAAAGTGAGAGCCAGAATTGCCCGAATCGAACAAACCCTTGTTTTGTTTCCGAGTCCAGCACTTGAGAGCCACACACAAACTTATGCTGAGTGAAATATAGATTTGCGTGCTTGTTTCAATTTTTACCCTGTGGCTCTTGGTCTTGGT
Source organism: Dicyrtoma fusca (assembly GCA_034695205.1). Classification (NCBI taxonomy): domain Eukaryota; kingdom Metazoa; phylum Arthropoda; class Collembola; order Symphypleona; family Dicyrtomidae; genus Dicyrtoma; species Dicyrtoma fusca. Next base: position 3,860 of record JAQFZC010000497.1, read on the forward strand.
GGCAGACATGAGGAGAAGTAGTGAGTCCATTCCCTTCCTCGGCATCCATTGCACTGCACTACTACTGCACTGCATTTCACGTCCCACGTTCACACTGAGTTATCGTAGGTACGCTGAACACTAGAGCTTTACGGAGGTTCTCTAGGGAACAAACTTTTTGAAGAGTATAATCTTCCTTGTCCAAACGAGTACTAGGTATAGGTATAGGCCTATACTCTTATAACTTGAAGTATTAGCAAAGAAATAGAGGATGGTTATGCATAGTACCTATATATAGATATATCTACTTTTTTTCTCTCCTTATAATGTCTTAAAATATTTTTTGGTTGCGTACGGTACATGGTACCTCGTTCAAGGTTTACTACCCCACGGATATAATAGATACGCAACGACGTAATCCAAATACTTACTGAGATGTGCACATTACGCGTAAAACGGTATTACTATTGATTGCCCTTCATTTTCTTTTTAAAAAAAAGTTATGCACATTTTCCCAGAAGAAGAACTTAGTTGCCTTTTTACAGTTTTGAATAAATAGAAAATTCAACTACGTACAGTGCAATGGAATGGTTTACTTTTAGTAGAAATTTCAAGCTTTGAAACCACACTTTTACTGCTAGATATCTAAAATAATTACAACTCGCTGTATGGTACAATACCATAACATGACGTGTCTCTCTTAGTATTGTAATGCTTTCAATCTTTAGTCTTTTCCTTCAAGGCTAAACCAATGAGATGTTTTTCCAGTTTTTGAAAAATGTGGATTACATTCTGTAAATCTACAAGGAGCATGCTTGAACTCGCACTAACAGGCAGTAGGTTATCTCAGCATGTGTCTTGGTGTATATCTACCCACGTCCTCGATGCTTAAGTGAATTGAATGGTATATGTATTTACAGCTGTGAAAGTGTATCCTGCTTGATGATCCATTGGGGATAGAAAAAGAGCAGCAGGCAGAAGAAAGGCCGGAAACACGAAATCCTCCCTTAGAACGTGATAGTACGTACTTCTTACCCAGAACAAGCTTCCCAAATAAATGCACTTTGCATCTTCCACCTTTTGACCCACTCATTTTTCATCCTTAAAAATAATCTATTCCTGGGAAATCCCAGCTCAGACATCCCACTCGCAACTATGTGTGCATTTTTAAACATTCCGTTGCAAAATTCGTACTCCCTGTATTTACGTATTTTTTCAAATGAATAATTAACTAAAGGACTTTTCACTAGAGGGGATAAAAGGTTACTCAGTTACAGCACTACTACAGCACTTGGAGTCAGACCGAATTACGCTGAGTGAGTTTATGTACTTGAACGTGATGCTGTGAGACTAAAAGCACCGTGATTACAGTAAAAGTAAACCGAGTAGATTTGATTTGGACGAGAAGAAAAGAAAAACACAAGATTCCTTTTATTTGTGGATTGCTCCCTGGGTTTGACTTTAATAGATGATGATTCCAAAGCAAAAACAACACCATGGGGTATTAAAAATCTAGATGGGATTATCGTGTCTTGTAAAACTAATTAAACAGACGGCCGGTCGATAGATGGGAATGGGCTAGATCTGTTATTTTTGTTTAATACAACTTTTATTTATGTACGCAATACACTTTTGATACTCAAGGTTAACTGTTCTTTCGTCGACAAGTTCAAAAAGGACGTAGAGCTACCATGTTTAGTTTTGAAGGGCTGTTTCTGCAAAGAAAAGGGAAACAAACATTCGTAATATGTTTTTAACCACCACTTGTTTTAGTTCTTAAGCGACTCGGCGGTTTGCAAAAGTGTATTCTTGGCGTTCATTACTGTTGTTTGGGGTTTTTAGCACTAAAATAAATGAAACCACTATGTTTTTCACACGCAAGTCTTGGATGTAATAATGCGAGCGATTATTAGCTCAATTCTTTTTGTTCTGCCCTTGTTTCTGTTGCACTACAGTTTTATAAAAAATGGGGGAAAACTTTAAAAAGTTCTTTCAGTTTAATTGCTATTTTATGATCAGGCAATGCAGATAGTTAGAATGTGTACAACTTTTACAAGAAAATACATCCAAATACATAAACCACATCAGTTCCAATGTGTACACGCAAGCAAAATGATGTGTGTAGGTACTTGATTAGTACTTTAGTATTTCCTAAATAATGCTATCTTGTTATCTAAATAATTAAAACTAAAATATAAACTATATGTATATATACGCGTGTAGTCATATAGCCCACAAAAGTATCAATTTATGCTCAAAAGTACCCAAGGGTTGTAAGTGTACCGTATTAAACAAAGTACTAGTGTGAAACTTGTGAATGCTAGCATGAACCAACAACCAACACGTATAAAAACTGACTACTGAGTGAGTGTTAATTAATTAAATCAGGCCACACTTTGGTCACGAAGTTATGCTACCGTTTTCAATTTGACGTATGTTATAACCTTTCTCAAATGCATATGTACTAGTTCTCTAAAAATGTTTACATTTTTACAGTACAAAAATAATTGTAGGAATAACACTAGCCACAATCGTTCGTGTTGTGCAAATGTTTTACAATTTTATGACCTAACGCACTCGATACACTTGGACATCAGAAAGAAATTGTTTGCCAAGGAAAAGCATACTGCAAAGGAGTTATTTTTGTAACAGCAAAGTTTGGAACGCGTCAATGCAATGGCCATGATATTAGTTGAAACAACAAAATATAAAAACTTGGCCAAATCCAACCAACAAAAAATTAACCCACTTTGATGCTAACTAAATGCGTTCCAAATGAAAAATACATTCAATTTTAATGAGATTTGGTGATGTACATACTGTGCATTTTTTTCTTTCTTACTTTAGTTTTTCTGATTGACTTTTTACATCTTGTAACGACGTAGATGACCAAAAAGGAATAGTTGATTACGTGAAAGTTTCAGTGAAAATGAAAGATCTATCGAAAACGTCCAACAACTTCAACTCATCATGATTACGATTCAGACCACAATCGAATCCAATTGGATGTGTCAGTCAGGAAGTGAATTTCTCTTTCACGGTCCTGTACACTTCTTCCTTTCCTAGATTTTTTCTAGATGATTCATAAAGTAACAAACTATGCCACGCAATTTCACCTAAAGTAGGTAGTAGTAGGTACATACATATGCAGTGCCCTCCTTTTAACCCCATTAATAAACTCAAAGGAAAGTGCGAACTTTCTAAATAAGCTAATGCTAGTCGAACTACATACAGCTCCTTACTTTCTTTATACTCTTACAGAACAAAAAATGTTTATAATAATTTCAAAAATAATGCTGCAACTATAAAGTTTCAAAAGGGTCCAAATTTAATGTGGGATTTGGGATGTTTTTGAAAACAGGAACAAGGAATGAATTCTATTTTGATTTAATGGTTAAGCTACCTAGATTAGAACCGATTTGAAAGTGTAGTTAACATGTTTTGAATTTTAACAAAGGCTTTAACTATAGTGTAGCTACATAGTTCCTTTCTAGCTCTCTTTTGAGATTAAACTTTTTTAAAGGCTTACACAACTGTAAGTACATGCGTTTTTCATACACTGAAGCAGCCGGTAGAAATGGAATTGTAGAGTGGTAGATATGCTGCAAGAGAAAGTTGTAAATTATAAAAATGAAGTAGGCACTTACCAGCTAAATGGAGGGTGGGTTGAAGAAATAGTAGAAGCCCGATGGTGTGCACAAGAAAAATAGCACTCATAGTCATAATAATCGGTGAATATGAGTCAGTCCGTCGTCACTTTTCTCTTTTTTTATACTTTTCCTTTCCTCACTCCCCTTTCCTATAACAATTTGCACTGTTGAAGAAATGGTAGGGAGAGAAAGGAAGAAACGTCGTTGTTGTTACAGTTAGTTAGTTTCACAGTTTGAAGAGAATTATTCTAAAGATTTCCTTGCCTCATTTTGAAAGTAGGATGGTCTACTTGGTTTCGTATTTGGTTTGGGTTGGTTCAGAGTTTTGGTTTTGCAAGAACAAAGTTTAAGTGCGGTTTTTGGTATTCTCCATGGGTAAAACCTACAAAAGCACAAGAAAAGTAGGAAATGAAATATGCAGTTAGTCCGAATGGAAACGTATAAAAGGCAGAGAGGCAGATGGTGAATATTATTACGAATACAAATGGAAATTCATTTTGAAATGTGTCAGACTTCTTTATTTCGTTTTACTCCCTCCACCACATCATCATTAGCAATTGAATGAAAGGAGAAAGTACAAACTTTACCATTATCTTATATTCACAACTAACGACCATTGTAGAAGCCTCGCATTTGTCATTTTTACATGTTTTGCCACAAAACGTGTCTGTATCCACAATTAGTCATTACTGAATACTTTATTAGTTTTTTGACAAGTATGGATTTGAGACATGAAGGTAGCAGCCCATTGCATTGCATTAAGTAGTTTTGTACTTTCTAAATCGATAAGACGTCGCCTTGTATCAAACTGTTCTTGTTATATCAGCTATAACATTAAACGTACAATTATTGACAGTAGATTTACAAAAGTAGATAATAATTACGTGACTGTGGTGTGGTAAAAAGTTGCTTCCTCTGCTGTCTGAGCTCCACAACAAAAGGAAAGTAAATTGCCATATATTTCTAAACCGGGAAAGTTCACAACCACGAAACATTAAATTCGAGACGATTCTCACTCGTCATTGTCACTATTCCTTCAGATAGGAAATGGACTGGAGAACATTAAATATTCAAAGTTTTCACGATTTTCACCGTAACTTGTAACCGTCGTTACCGTCTTGTCTTGGGAAGGGGAAAAAGCACCTAATGTGAGACCCACAATACTATTGCCAGTACGTGCTACAAGGCGGGGTGAAAGTCTAGATGCAGTAAACAGGAACGGGGAATAAGAAGACTCGTGGGTATATGTTTTATGCCACATATACCTCTACAGGATACAATCAAACGAGAGAAAGTTGTGTGGAAAAACTTGGATTCATCAGACAAAATATCAGTGGAGTTGAGTAGTTGTTGTACGTGTACCTACTCATGTACGCCGCTCAGCCTGGACCCAAACTACATGAAGAAAGTTGGGAGAAAACTCTTAAATTTAATCATGCAAGAGACAGAGAAAGTGAAAGTATCTGTTAGTCTACTATTAATCAATCAACATGGATGACGTGCAACGTTCATTCAATTTTCTCCACTTTGCTTTCTCCCTCTGTTACGTCGTCACTGTTACTATAGGAGGAATTCTATTGAAATTTTGAAATTGATACTGATTGGAAAAGGGTAGAGTGTTGCCTTTGCGTAATACGGTATAAAATATTGAGTTTGTTTTATGTTATCCATTTTGGATCAGTCCTATGATGGCAAAACATGTAGATATACACCTGGCTTGTGCTTCACATTCTAGATTTTACAGATCTAACAGCATGCTGGGGTTTCACAAAAACAAACTTATTCTTAAGAACTTCTTACATCATAATTTGTATTTACAAGTTGCATTATTATCTGAATCGTCTGCATTGCACGCTAATGCGGTTTCCTTCCTTTAATAATTCAAATCTTGCAGCATGAACTACTTTTGTGGAAAAGAATTCTGGCATGGTAATCACAAGCTAAGAGGCATTTAGGGAGGAAAGGGAGTTTTTGAAGGGAAAGAATGTTTTAGTCTTCAGCGGTTAAGTTTAGAGGTGAAATACGAACATTTCCTTCTGCTCTTTTTCCAGTGTGTTATTACAGCCTCTGTATCCAATATTACAATGGAGATTGATGGTGATGATTTCATATTTCCTTATGAAGTTGCCTCCTTCTACTACACAATAAGGAACAAGGCAGACTATAGAGGGTTTGCCAGCTTATTAAAATTTCAAGTCGGTGGTTAGGGTTTTTCTGCGGTTGGTTTCCACTGATGTAGGAGAGTGATTACGTTTGTTACAGTTAGCGTTGACATTAACCTGTGAATATTTTATCAGGACTTTCCTTACGTTGTTCCTCGTGTTCTGGAACCCCGGGAAGAGTTTCGAGAACAGTGAGCGCTCGGATTTTTATTTCTTGTTATTGAATAAGGTGTGCGTGCTGATAATAATGGGGATAACGCATGTAGCTCTACAAATTGATAACTTATGACTGGGGGATAGAGACATATAAATGATTGTTATTACATGTAAAGGCTACCTAAAGCTTATGTATGTATGGAAGTATAGCAAGCAGTATATGTATACATATTTATATGCACATTCAATGCATACCAATGTACGTACCGTATTTCTCCGAATAGTTTCCCCGGAAACTAATTAAAAATTCAAGTCGTACCCCCGGAAATTGTTTGAGTCCCGGAAACTATTCGAGCCCCGGTGTTTATTACAAAATCCTAAGTAATCTACCCTTTGGGAGCGCACATAGTGATATATGACCCGGAAACTATTTGAGCCCCGGAAAATATTTAAAAAGTTGCGCCTAAACCCCGGAAACTATTTGAGACCCGGAAACTGTTTGAGCCCCGGGAATTATTCGGAGAAATACGGTACTAACTTTTTTCCTGTTTTGTGAGACAGCTGACTTTCTCCATAGTTTAGTTCTCCCTCATAGTGCAACCGCAGGTTACAAAGTTTGCACAGTGTAAAAGTTTAAATTTATTTAAATTTAAAGGACTAAAATTCTTTTTCGAGTTTCAAAAGTTTCAACTTTACTTTCCCCCGTTACTGCCTCCAGCAAAGGCAAAGATAACGTTTAACATTTTGATTTTTAGTTTTGTAGTGTGTACCTATAGAGGAAAGGTAAGAATTTGTAGACAGGCTGTAAAGGGTCGTAAAGTATTGTAATTGTACACCCAAGTATTTGAAAATTTCATAAAAATAGCTGTTGCTATGAGTATTGGTGTCTCTGATTTACTGTTCAGTCATAAAGACAGCAAAGAGGAAGATAAAAAAGATCCGAAAAGTAGCGCCAACCCCAGTTTTTCCTGGACAATGGACCAGAACAAAAACCAGAGTTGAATATATATGGGCAGAATTGGTGAATACAATACAGTAATTCGAAATAGAAGCAAAACTACTATTTTCTCCTTTGTGATTCCATTAAGTTTGCGGATGCAAGAACCTCTTTTCTCCTCATCGATTCCATTGTTCCGTAAATCAGATTAAAGTTGAACCCAATAACTCAATAATATATAGAGTATTTCCCATTCTCAATAATTCAGCGATGGGAATATCAACGGCAACTACGCAACGGCATACCTACACTTATTGAGTACCTATGTGTGTTTCCGTGCGTGTCTTGGAAAACAAAAGACGAGCTTTTTCTTCGTTCTTTTTTTAGGAAGCACCACGAGTTTTTTTTAATACTCTTTCTTATACAAACACTAAATTGCACACTAAAAGCAAACTAAAGGAGCAAAGGATTTTCGGCCAGTCCACATTTTTGTAGTGTAGTACGCAACTGTAGCAGTGCGGTGGAAGAAACGAAATACATAAAGGAAGAAGAGAAACAAATGATAAGTATCAAAGTGTACACACGGGAGATTTGAGAGCCTTGGTATTTTAGGAAACTCAAATTTTAACGGACTCTCGTAGCTGTCTCAAAATATTACAGCATTTTGTACAACTCGAGTACGGAACTCCAACAGAAAACAAACACAATAATAACCATTGGAAATACTCTCATGAGATGTATTCAGTTTTAATTTTAAGTTAAAAATGTTGAATTTAAGAAAGAGCAAATGTGACAGCGTAATTTGAATGGAGAAATTTAGGAAGTATTTCAGGTTGACAAGTACAAATAGCTTAACGGAGTTAACTTAAACGGAAAGGGTTAATTTTTTGTTACACGCATTTCGCATTTCTGAAACACACGAACTGGTGTGGTAGTATTTAGTTAGTTTAGAGCGGAAGAGGAGAAAGTACATATTTATGACGAGGAAATAGTTACAGCCTGGAGGAGCAACTCAAGTGACCCTTAGTAAGGGGAAGTCAGTAAATTACGCGGGTTAATGTACACACTATATCACGTTCTACCAACCATATTTTCCAAGGTATGTAGCTACGTGTGCGGTGGATACTGACACGGTATGTTATGGTATGGCACGGTCATGATTTTGGATTTGCTTTGATAGTTTAGTTCTGTGTTAGCTGCTCGAGAGAGCCTGATAGCGGCGTTTGTGCTGAGAGATTTTAAGTTGGCGTCTTCCTTTGCTGGCTGTTGGCTGTAACTATGAAAGTGAAAGTAAATTTGAAGGCGAGACCTAGCCATAAGAATTTTGTGGAAGGATTGTGTGGGGGAAAGTTGTTGGATGGATGGGGATAAGGAGAAGGTGTGCGGAAGGAGTCTTTAAACCTTTCCTAGCTCCATTGTCATCCATGGGTAAGCAAGCCAAGGAAAAGGGAAGGCAATGTGCTCAGTGTCCTCCGTCCATTGATTTATACCGTATTTTCCGCTTCCGTCCAAACTACAACGACAACTTATAGAAAGCAATGGCAACTGCCACTCGCCCTCCCCCTCCTCATCTTTTACATTCTAATCGGAGCAGTAACAGCAGCACGAGAGCTAAGAGGCAAAACAACTTCAGGTCATTTGAGACTAATATTTAGAAGAGAATCTGAAATGCTTTTTTGAAGCGAAATTTTATTCTTGTTCAAAAGAACTAACGGTGTCATATTTCCCGAGTCTAAAATTTGTAAAAGGTAAAATTCTGTTATCTATCTAAAAAAAAAGAAAATCCATAAACAATTCATTTTTTCTTTGATGTTTTTTAATATGCGTACAAAATGTTCTTTTGATAAACGCAAAAATGTAATAATTATTATTGCGTTTAACGTTAGAATTACACGCTCTTATTATAAATAAAAAAAACGTAATAAGAAAGCTCCAGGAATGATTTAAAACTTCATAATTACCCGCTCTAATAAAACGCAATTCCCAATTACGATTCTATTAGAAATGCAAAGCGTCAAAACTACTAAAAAGTGCGCTTTTGAAAATGCAAATTGCTTGCCATAACATATCCTATTTGCACTCTTATAAGGTCCAAGCATTAATGTGTGTCCTATTTATTAGGTAGCTGACGCCAATCAACGCAAAGTAGGTTTTTAAAACTAAAATGTAAAAATTAACGTACTTTATTTATTGGATTTAAAAAACATTTGAATGCAGCAACATTGAATAGATGATCCTGCTGTTGATTTTACTACCTAGATAATAACAAAAATAGCTTATTTTGTGTTCAAGCAACAATATGAAATTTTCCCCTTTTTGCTTCGTCACCCAAACACAGCAACCTACATTCTGACTTCCCATCGTTCCCTTACTAAAGGAAAGTGTGAGAAAAGTGGGGACATGGGGAGTAGCGACAGCAGCTCAAGTCACTGAGTCGCAACACAGCCCCTTTCTCATTCTCAAGTTATTACCAACCAAAAGCAAGCCATCTCGTTGATGTTGCATGATAAGTAATGAGATATTTAACTCCCAGGCACAACATTTAACACTGCCCTATAACGCTACCTCAAACTCACTTTCACTCTCTCTCTCTCTCTGTAGATACAAACTCTTTTCTTTTGCAAAATCCGTATCTTTGCTTTGGATCTTTGAAGTCATTGCCATGTATATCTACGGAATACCATAACTGTCGAAGGGTACACCATCACAACCATGTAAAATAGAGATAAAATCCTAAAGCGTAGTGGTAGTTACATTAGGAGCAATGCAACGTAAAGAAAAGGTTGGGAGGATGTATTTATGTTAAATATGGTTAGAAGCGACATCAGACTAAATCTAAGCATGTAGCTAATAGAAAGTTGTTAGAACGGGAGTTTTAAAGGTACTTTGTGTAGATCCTTCTGTAGGTTGTATCTGCACTAGTTGTTCTCGACTTTCCAGCTTAAGCCTCATCCATATTATATTGCTTTTACTTTGGCGTTAGCCTGGATTGAAACAATGGTGAAAGTATCCAAGTATGGTATTAAAGTATCCTTGTTTATCTACGGATGCGAGTATAAACATAATTATATATGTATAAGTACTAGAGATACGGGAGTAAAATGGTTGGATTTGGATGAGGATTTTCAGGAGGAGAAAGCAGAGAGAGAGAGAGAGGAGATGTGGGGGTAGATAGATAGATGGTCGTGAGCAGTGAACAGCAGCTTTTAATTACTAAATCTCCCGAGTATCTGTACTACAGCTTGGGCTCTCCATACAATTCCTCGTCCTCCATAATCGCAACTAATTGCACTCAGACATTATTCAAATCCTTCTCGAGAAGAATACACAGCCATCGTGCATACATACGTGGAGACAGCAGTCAACATATAAAATAAATTACAAATTACTACTATTACATTAGGCTTATAACATGTTTATAGTTGATAGGTCTATCCTATAAATTAGTGCACAAAATAAATTTCTAGGCGAAAGGTAAGTTTATCTACATATAATTATAGATATAATTAAAAGCTGGAGTCAACAGCCTTATGTTTGTGTGTTTTTAGATATACATTTTTAGAACGTAGGTGGGTCGCTCGCTAGCTTGTTTGTATGTGCATACTAGAGTAATTAGAGAGCATCAAGTTCCATCGCGTCCCAAAATCACACAAGGAGGCTAACAACGTCTTGTGATGTGATCCTTTCATGCTCTTGTGTATTATGCTATATCCGACCGTGTTTGATAGCCCTACGTTCACTCGTATAAGAGTGACTCGTAGTCTCACATGGGCAAGGTAACTAAGCTCGTAATTTAAACTTAAACTGTTTTGGGTATTATACGTATTAACCTAATTACCATAAAGTTTACATTATACCTGCAGGATTACTCCTGTCCTATTTTCCAAGGCTCTAATACTCAAACAAATCTCAATCCAAATCCAGCGCATATGCTTTTATAGTGTTTGTGTAAGTACCAACAACCTCCCCAGCATTGACACTAGCTTTCACCAATAGCAAGATCTAATAGGCCAATGCACTGTTGAGACGAGAGGCTCTTAAAAAGCTGTAGTTAAAATCTTTGGAGTGAGTTCCTTCAAACCTAAAACATTTTAGTAGTGCAATAGTTTGATTAAATTATATCACACTAGGGATCTAAACTGTTCACACATCTTGAATAATTCCAACAATTCACTGCTAAAAAATGAGAGAATGGTACATTCTACAAAATCACATGAAGTTATTTAAAATAGCATTTTATTTCAAACCATCGCAACTGCTTTAAATCCTGAAATCTATAAAACCGAATATCCACATCGTTATGGATTTTTCCACACTTTTTCGGTTTATTTTAAAGCAGTTTTTTGGAAGTTAGACCCTTCAAACAAAGACCTCCAGTATACTTATGTACGTATTTAAAGGTAACAGTGATCGGTGTATGTTACAAGATACATACATTACTATGAGCTTCATAACAATACATAGTACAAAATACTTGGTTGGAATCAGTTCTAGTTACTCCAGAGAGGTACTTACAAATTTGTAATGCAATACGTACTTGTTGTGAAAGAAGACGAATATGGGAAAAACATGTAACTTGAGCTGCGGAATTCGTTTGTGGAATTTCAAGAAGTGTAGTATCGTAAGTACAAGTTTGCAAATACCTATGCTATTCTTATTGATGTAAGTATTTTCCCTGAGGAAAGTCAAGGTAAAGTGTATTTTTCAAAACTAATGTAAAAGAGCTTTTCAGCAAAATACAACGAATGCAATTTTCTATATTGTAGGAGTGCTAGCACTGCACTGGCTCTCTCCGCCCTCGTGGCACTTGCTAGCTTGCTACCTCATAGCTCTTCCCTACTTTCACTTTCAACGTCACAAAATACTTTATGACGGGTCTGTGTAGCTAGTAGCTACAAAAATATGTGTACCCTTGTTGAAGTTGCAAAGTAGACTATCTACAGTTTGCAAATGCAAGGTCATATTGTACAGACATACCTAAAAATGGCTAAATGCACTTAGTATGTTTAGAACTTTTAAACCCTTTTACGGATTTTACTAGAAGGCTACTTGCTTTAAAGGAAATGTAGAAGGCATGTTTTGTAGCTTGAACGGCTATATATTTGTATTTAGAAACTTGTGGCATCTTACAGATATCACCAGATAAGTTTACTGTTTACGTCTCTTGAGCTTTAGTGTGCATAGAACGTAGTAGAGAGCAAATCGTCTGTCTTCCTCGAAGAAATGTCGTCCAGCTGAAATCTTTGTTGGCTCTTGTGGTCTTGAAGGAATTCAAGTTTCTCGATAAAAGTCACCAGCATTAGACTTACATATTATGCTATGTAAGAGTGCATACCAAAGCAAGTTGAAAGTTAGTGTACGTATACAGTTTTTAACCTTTAACCTGACTTGGTCCAATGCATTAAATTACTTAGCAAGTAGGCTATACGTTCCTATCTGCTCTGAATTAGGATATATATAACTACAGGTGACAAGTACACGATTGCAGCTTGGTGGCGCGCATCTAAAGCTAAGGACGTAACTCTGATGCCATTTTTAACGATAATAAGGCACACACTACTAAAGCACTATTTGTATTGCTTTCACCATCGTCCTGTGTATATTTGCTTTCCCTTGCCTTGTAGGCCCAACACACTTATTTGGAGGCAATTTCTTAAGTCAACCTCTAACTACAGTCTACAGTGTAATGTGCGAGTGGAAGTTAGCTCTTTTCTATTATCTCATCCTTCCTGCTTGCCGGTTGTCTAGGTTATTTCCTTTCTCCCATTCTCCCCAGAGCTTCTTCGAATGTTTGAGTGCTATGTAGCACTCTTCGGCATGGTTAGACAATAAAAAGATTCCCCAAAAGTGTTTGCACAAATTTTCAGCTAAATTGAACAACTCATCTGTCATCCATCTACAAGAGTAACTGTTTGTTTTTGAACGGTGCGTAAGTATTAGATCATCGTAGCCAGATGCAGTTTGACATCAACAAATCAACAATCAATTATAGTTCCAAGGAACTCTGTGATATAATTTGTGTATAGCTACATGCTTTCCTATTTTAAATTGATAGAAAACATGCCAATTCCAAGAAATGGTAAAATTAGAGACTAGAATTAACAACTCAATCAATATTCAGCACAATTTAATTACGAAGAAAGTCAGTCATTGGGTTATTTAAAGACACTCAAAAGGTACAGTTTCCAAACGCAAGAAAGTTGATTGTAACATTGATGTATGTACTTACTGAATTCAAATATTACCAAGGGATAACCAGGAAGGGAAACAAATTGATGCGCATTTACTGTTTTGCAATTTCGTTTTTACTTTCGTTTTCTTTTCGATGGTAGGGGCGTCGAAAAAAAGTAAACCTCCTGACGATCGTACTTTCTTTCGGATTTGTGGTGAAAGTTTTAACTTCTGCTTCTTCAAATATTTAACATTGTTAAACAGGGAAATATTGCGTTCTCGTTAGCGTGTCGCTTTCCCCGTGTGTGCTTTTGTCTTACGCCCACCAAGATGTAGACAAGTAGCTACTGCAATGCAATGTGAAGATTTTTAAAGGAATAAAGTTTGTTTTTGTATAAGACTTTACTTTAACTCAGTGGTTGCTTAACTATTAGGCATGCAATGTTTTCATTTCTCTTCCAAAAATAAAAACATTAGTTAACCACACCAGTGTTAGTTCATACAATCATTGTATAATCCATGCATATGTCTCTGTTTGCATAAATTATTTAAAAAGTCTTAATGAAAACTTCTGTCGGTTCTTTTTTAGCTCAGGCACACTCCCGTCACCTTAAAAATACTACACAATTGGGGTTCCATTTCCTGTTTAACTTTTACTCTTACTTTCCACACTGTCTACTAGAACTACACAATGCATACAGCGGAACACCCGTTTAAGCTTTGTGGAAAACTTTACAAGTTTTTTTTTCAGGAGAAAGTTTTAAGTTCTTCTGTCAACCTCTGAGAATCCTACTTTTCCTCCAACTACCACTGTGGCATGTAAAATTTCATTTAGGTTTACATCCCTTTTACACTAGCAAGTAAAGAAAGAAGAAAAATTTTCGTCCACTTATTTACGCTTTCTCTTTACTTTCCTCCCTCTTTCCCTCTCTCTCTCTTTCACTATCTACCCTCCAGCAAATGAAGTAGACATGAAAGAATGTAGGATGAAAAGCGTTGCATAGCATCATGCTGACTTTTACTTTGAGTAACTGATGGGAAACTGTGACAAACGAATTTTCGTTGTAGGTAATTTGGAAGTTTTTAGAATCCAGGTTCAGGAGGAATAAAATCTAATTTAAATTCAGCAGTCAATCTCAAGATTAATAATGAATACAAGTGAAAAAATTCCTAAACCCTCTCTCCCTCTCTCCTGTTTTAAAAAATTACAACCTTTGTGAAAACGTAAATAGTACTGAAAAATTTTAAGCACGAACGTTTTAAAGGTAAAAGGGAAAGCATCTCGAATTGCCGCTGCTTTTACCCTGTAGGGTTAAAATGCAAAGCCACAATATTGATTCAAAATTTAAATTGCAAAGTAAATATTTAACAATTTTTCATGCAAAAACGCCTGCTATCGGTAAACATTTAAATTGCAAACTATATTTACTAACCTTCACACCAAAACCATGTAATTAAAGCTGTATTAAACCACAACGCCTAACTGCATTGTAAGTAAATGTTTGTACCGTACGTTTACAACGGCAAAAGGCCTGGTGGTTTGGTCGCGTTTATACTGTCATACCTTTGCTAGAATATTCAATACCTGCAACGTCAGTTCCCACATGTAATGCATTAGTAAATATGACTGATAAAACTTTGTCGTACCACACACCAGAAAATGGAACATTCCTCGCACCAACATAAATATGTATTTGTTAGAAAATGTTTAAAATTTAATATACCTTGAAGTCATCATCGTATCACCATCATTAGAAAGTCGGGAAACACGGAGAAAGTTAAAGTTCGTCCAAGTTCTCGTCATCTACTTGTTTTTATCTCCGTATTAATTTTAACAGGCTTGAGTTACTGCTTCCACTTTATAACTTGACTGACAGACAAACTTACGGGGGGAAAAATAAAGTCTACATTTTTCACCCTGAAGAAATATAGGAGGAAACGTTAGCTATTTAATGCATGTATGTAGAATATTTGAACTTTGCATTAAAACTTTAGCGTTGTGCACTCACGCGATTATTTTTAAAGTCCGTTACTTTTTTAAACTTTCCGGAGTTATTTTCCCCAACACGCACATTATTATTGTTCTTACTACAAAAGGCTTCCAAACTGGGCTTTGACTTTGGCTTTGGATAAATTGGAATTTTTCAATTGAAGGAGTTCAATGTCATTCCTTTGGTTTTTGTAAAAATTGTATTTTATGTGTGGAATTCACTGTTCATATTTTAACCGTTCTTGCTGTGCGTAAAGGGCATCGAGTCGTGTTTGCTTTAATGATGTTTTGATTCACGAATTTTTCAGAGTAGCCAAGATTTCACTGTTTTTAGTCTTTGGATGAACTCGGAATTTGAATGCAGTTGACTCGAAGCATTGTGTACATTAACATTGACAAAGTAGGTCATTAGTTGTAATTGCAAATTGAAATTACATGAAGGAAAAACTTACTTTGGTTATCTCGCTTAGTCACCCGGACACACAAGGACGAAGCCGGAGCACATGCTTCCCTTATATATTCTCTCACATTTATTAGCTACTCAAATATTCCTATTTTGAATTCAGAGTTAGATTGGGATTAGAATTACTTTTCTCTATTCGATCTTCATGTGCTCCCCGCGTTCAAGTTCTTAATTTATAATTTGTAATTTGCAATTCCCTAAAAAATTCAAATTGGAATTTGCTATATCTGCAGTTTTCCTTTTCCTTTACTGGAGCTGGTAGTGGAGCCACTTAATAATATTCAATGTACGACTGTTCAGTGCACTTAAAGTTTAATAATGCGTAGCCCATTCCCTTTTATTCGAATATTCTTATCGTCGCCGGGGCAGACTTGCCTTTCCTTTAAAATACAGTTACTCACATGACTGGGATATCGATATCGATGCTACTGTACGATACAGTAAGGGATCTTTAGTGTTACACCAGTACAGAAGCACTCCCAGCAATGGCAATGGCAATGATAATGATAATGATGAAGGAAATGATGCAGTTAACAAAGAATTTGGAATCGGGCTTATTTTTCAAATTGACAGTATTTACAACCTTTAGAGTTTAGAATTTGAAGTGCACGCAAATTAATTTTAAGGGCCAATTTTGTATAATGGTGAGTGTGCCTTGCATGGTTGTTCGTAGTGTTGTAAGTGGAAACTTTCAAAGTTGACTTTTTCAAATCTTTTTACAGTTAATTCACACCTTTGACTTGGATTTCAGTAGAACTTTCAAGATACATAACAAAGGCAACACATTTTTATTTAAGAGCGCGTCCCATTTGATTTGGCTTATTTGGTTTTGATTTCAATTTTCACTGAATTAGTTTGTCTGATTGTTTATTTTTACTGTGTGTGAGTAACTTGTTTTCATTTCACAGTGTAGTACTACTCTGCCGGGCTCTTTTACAAAAACAAATGAAATTGCTGTCCTTGTACAAACTCAGACGCTGGGTGAATAACAATTGTCAAGCTCAACGTCAACAAGTGTAGGAATGACGAGAGCCATCAACAAATCAAAGAATAGCTTTTGGATTTATCTACTCGAGATCGACTGGAGGAAATCAAATTCCCAAAATAGTTTCCACATCCCAGTGAGAAGAGTAAACTTGGCTTGTAAAGCGTTGTTTTTCCTCACTATTTTCCCCTTGTAGGGATGGCAAAGCGTACGGCTATCTGTAGTGAAGGGTTGAATTGCTTTGATTAGGTTTTATTGCGTCTGATTGGGATGATGTGTGAGTAAAAGGGAGACAAAAGGAAACAAGACGAGACGAGACCAGAGAGAGAGAGAGAGAGAAAGAGAGAGTCGTCTGTGGTTATGTCCTGCTTGGTTGAAGTCTGTGCCGGAAATAGTGAAATACAAGTGGAAGTTTGGTCTTGGCTTTGGATTTAGATTTGGATGGAGGAGAAGATGTGGAAGATGTGCTGCTCGAGATTCTCTCGATGACGGTATGCTGTGAAGGAAGACGTAGCAGTGGTTATACTCACCACCCCCCGAATCATTTCCAGAACTAAAAGTAAACTCAGCAGCAGCAGCGGCACTGCACTCTGCAAAAACTCTGGGCCTTCGGCTGTCTGGGACTGGTTTTTGGGAGCAAACGCAAAAGGACATGGGGAACGGGAGAGGTACCTAAAATCCTAAACCTTAGGTGTGTAACTGAATGACAAAGGCAACGGCAACGGGTTGCCAAAGTCAAAGCGAGAGAGATACATGGCCAAGCCTGCAGCAAACGTAGTAAGAACCGCACTGAATTGAACGGGAAATACAGTGCATTGATACTACAATCAAAATGAACATTAACAAACCAATACTACACATCACAGTCTATGAGGCTACTCAATATATTTAATTTGAACCAATAACAATCAAGTTCAAGAATAATATTAACACCTTACAATTATTGTGTGATGATAACCATGGAGGCTTTTGGACTAGTTTTGTTTATTTTTCAACAAAATGTTTGACGTTGATGTGCTTTCCAAAAGTAATTTATTACAATTTGTTGATTAAAAGATATTATTTTGCTGTAAAAAAGCTAAGCTATAATCGTAAGCTGTATTTAAATTTTAAACTCGTGTACTGTCTTGCTTATTTAAAATGGAAAAGAGCCGTTGAGCTTGTACTGTTGTTAACTAATAGAGGAACTGCGGTATCTTTGTCGGAAATTTAAATAAGGATCTAAGAAAAATGTACGATGAAGGTAGTGACGCAGATGACTGGAAGCAATTTGCCAAGCAATAATGGAAACAACATGTCTGGAATGTGCCTGGTCGACTCTGTCTGTTCTATTTTCTATTGAATCCCTTCCTCTGTTTACTCATCGTCTGACAAATTTCTTTGTTTTGTTTCTCTCGACATTTATCATGGATGTAATGCAAATGCCAAATGCTAGACTCAGATTTTCCCTCAGCAAGGAACGTGTCCAACCGAAAGTGAGAGAGATCGTGTTCAGCCCAACTCATACCTATATTTGGGTGGAATTATACAATTTCTGGAAGGTGCAAAGTGTGTCATGTGCCGTCTTTAAACACACATGTTTGTACACGTTTTGTTTTGTTTCAGGAACGCAACGAAACCCTTGCTTGTTTGTTTGTTTGTTTTCTTTTAGTATTCTGGTAATAGGCAATTAATTTTATTTCTCAGAAACAATATTAAATTTGTTTTTTCTAAACCAGTAAAAATGACAAGCCAGATATTGTGTACATCAAAAATTGTGGTTACCCACCGCAACCGTCGTACTCAGCTGCTGTTTTGAAAAAGGAGGTTAAGCACCGTCTGGAAATTGTAAATAGCATGTTTTGCACCCTGGAACGTAGATCTTATTCTGCTGTAATTATAATGGCCTGTAATATCAATCTATAGTAATGCGATACAAAGTGTAATGGAATGGAATGGAATGGGGACTAAAACAAAGGGGGCAAGAGGAAGCTGATGACTAATAACTACAACAGCTGGAACGTAAGAAGACCTGACATAAACATATATAGACACTTTGTAATGTCTTTAGTTGCTTTCCCCTTTTCTGCCTCCAAGTCACCGCCGACTGTTTTCTAATTTTAATTACGGACGTGTCGTTTGAAGTTGGAATCTTAGAAGACTGAAATCCTTTAATTTCAATTTAAAACAATGCATTGGTTCTTGGCTATTAAGTTGGCTTCAAGTTGGCATTCCCTTTGGCACTATATTTGCGGTGATTTTAGGATGTGATGTTTGACTGGAAAATTAGAAGCGGACCTGCGGTGGGCTCAGATACAAAATGGCACAACTCTGGGTTTTACTATTGCAGCACAGTGACACACACTCACTCAAAGCTACTTGGCACAATCTTCTCAAAAGGCAAAAGGTGAACGAAAAAACTAGCAACTTTTTCCAGCGATTTGTTTTACACGCTTTGAAACGCACTTTGTGAAGTACTACAATTTAAAATCTAGTATTTGCCCCTTTGCATCTTAACCCTTAATACAAAGAGCAGCAACCATATTTACAAGTATACTGTCTATTTTCATTTTACTGCTGTAATGAAATGACGTTGTGTTCATGCTGAACGTGTGCTAAAATATCCGTACTTGAAATAATTCTATATTCAAAATAATATTATTACTGTGAGTGTCTGTACATATGTGTTTGGTGTATCGAACGGTTGTGGAGATATCTGTGTGCTGTTTGAACATCTGAATTGTGGCGGAGGAAGTGGGTGAGAGGAGCACAGCACAGGACTGCACTGGTAGAAAGAGAAAGGAAAATGGCATATGTTTAGATTTTGAAGAAATGTGTGGATGGAAGCATGGAATGACTTTAGACAGAGGCAGACTGCGTGTAATGGGGAACATTGTGTATGCATGGTCGAAATCCGATTTGGATTCGGACGGGTAGTTCGTAGCCTCGTCCTAGCAGGTCTTCTTCTTCTCCTTCTTCTTCTTCTTGGCTTCGTACTGTGGGATTGCTCTTTATTTATACGGACATCCACACATGGGTGTATCACAATGAATCCCTTTATGGTATATAAAATATGATCAAATGTACTCCGTATGAGTAAACATCCTTATCTGAAGTGAACGTCTGTATAATTCTATCTACATTTTAAAAGTCTTCAAAGCTTCTACTTATTTTTTAAAAGAAAGAGGGAAGCGTCTTTATTCTACCTTTTTTTAACTTCTTCTGCTACTTATCCTACTTTTTGGTAGTAAAACGTACTTGAGCTTAATGTTTTTATGAAGTAAAAGATATTATACCGGATTCGTAGAAACTGATACATTGCGTCATGTCATTTTGAATCTACATACTCACTAGAAGAAAGCACAAGCTCTGTATTCATTAATCTAAGGTTATCAAAACTGTCGTGGTAGGCCGAAGTAAATGCTGACGAGCTACATCGCGATATCGCATCGCTTTAGCTTGCAATCAGTTCGAATTGGTTTTTGTATCCAAATTATTAATCTGTAAAACAAATTTAAAATTTGAGTACTTTCATCAAGTGTGTTATAGGGATTCAGAAGCCACTAAAATGAAATTTTTGGAAAAATAACGAACGGATGGTAGTTCAGTGGTGAATGTATCTTCAGCGCATCATATTGAGCGACTTACTCGTGGAGCGCTGCATGTACAGTGTAAAGATTCTAAATAGAAGACGTGGTATTTTGCATCTTCAAAAAAATGATATATTTGTGTATATCTGTGGTGCGACTGTCTCGCTATTTATCTATGGGCCTGGCTGCTTGCTGTCTGTGTGCCACATGAGATCATTTCCGTCATTGAAGAGCATACATGAGCATATGCAGAAGATATTCCAGGAGTTGGATGCGTAGTTTGATTTCACTTGCCCCTTCTTTTTTCTTCCCAGTCTTTCTGGATATTCGTGGAACCCTTGCATGTCTAAGACATTTGATATTCTTTTGCCGTCTGTAAGCCAATTTTTCTGTCAGTTCTTGACGTGATACAATATCTTCTGTTACGTTACAGTATTATACCGTCGATGTTGCATCTACTCAAATCTCGAGCGCTCCCAACCCCGATTCTCTCAGGTCGCATCCATATATTTCCATTTCGATATTCCCCTCATTCATTCATCCATTTCTACAATGTTATGATGACAGTATAACTTTTGTCTATCAGAGCCAGCATACATATGTATTTAGTACGTTTCTGTGGGTATTTTTTGTGGTCCACAAATTGCTTTTCTCCAGCTTTCTCCACAGAATAAAGACGAAATTCTTTCAATAATTTTATAGTATTATCATCATTTACAAACTCAAAAACATTTAGAATTGCGAATCTTTGCCTTAAATTGCATGTTTTGCCCATTTTAAAAAAACCGTTTCAAAAGTTTTTAAATATTCTATATAGCTATATAGCCATTTTAATAATGATAGTAAATAAAATACTTTCTGTAAGGTTAAACTTCAATGGGCTCACAAAAGTCTATTCAAGAGTGTAATGAAATGAAAATAATTCTACCATCCGATCTGATTTTTATTTCTACTCATTCTCAAGATTCAATTTCAATGTGAGTACATACTTCTGAAGAGAAAGAACAAACACTTTAAAGTTTTGATGTGCATGGCAAATGTTTGACTTTAATGCTTTGGTATGTAAACTAACGTAAAGGTTAATATTTACAGATTGAGCTCAACTACTTTCACTTTCCCTACTTTATCCAGGGCTCAGAATACAATAAAACTTATATATGTATGTATAATATATAAATTAGGTTTTGAGTATAGTTCAAGATTATAGTGTCTATCTATTCGCGTATTTTATCCATCTATACCTATAATAATAGGGTAGCACTCAGAGCATAGTAGTGAACGGCAAATGGGCAAAGCAACAAAATAATGCTTACATTATATGACACTGAATTGAATTGAATGATATTTTATTACTTTCTCCAACGACACAGTACAAGAAGTGGGGAGCAGTTCAGCTCAGATCCGATCAAAATTGGTATTAAATGGTGTCATGATAGCATACTATCGCTACCGAAGGAGCAAAATGGCTTTTTTTTTATAAAACACGGATGTACACGTAGCATACATGTCTGCAGCTTTAAAGGTGAAAGTATAGTCTATGTACAACTAAAAAGTTGAATTTTTCAATGTTTTGGTTCCAAAAAACATTTGCGTTTTATCTTGTTTTCAAAAATATCTATCACGCACCTTCCCAATTTAAGTTTTAAAAACGTCGAGAAATGTTAAAAAACAGAGGGAAAATAATAATGGTTAGAGCTGTCCTATTGATGCAGTAGGCTACTTCTCGTTAGTACGATGATATGCACCAGATTGGCCACATGGCTTCTTCGGTAACGACGTATTTAAAAGCACAGGACTAAACTTTACACATATACATACATACCATTCATGGAAGGGCTATGTGTACTGCATGTCTATGTCCACTTGTATCCAATCATTCTATGTCGTTTCCGCCATTGCTATGAACATATCGTTAATCTTGTAGTATTGATTTTTATAGGAAAAATCAAAATTGTGCAATACTGGAATGCTGGAATGGGATGGTGGGTCCAACGGAAGGATTAGACTGACTTTGTTGATGCTACTACGACCGGAAGAGTCGTCCAGTCTATAAAACTCCTTAATGTTACATTTAATGCAGCTTAAAGGCGACCTAAGAACCATGGAATTCCGTGCAATTTTCGTATAGCATGTGCCTCACTACCTTAGCATATAAGGTGTTTCTTCGATTGTAGAAAAGTAAATTCCTGAGAATGCAAGAATTGATATCTACGTAACAAAAATACTGTATGTTACTCGCTACTACTTCACAGTCATTCAAATATACTTATTTGTAGTTGGAATATCTTTCCTTGTGATTTGATTTGGTTCTTGATTTTTCTTTCCTTGTAGATAGGTTTGTTTTTGCTTGGTAAGTAAACGCTTAGTGGAAACAAATACTGAATTTAAAAAAACTTTTTGCTTTCTCATTCTCATAAGTTCTCAGGCTTAGCAGGCGGTTCTTTGCATTTCAAAAAAACAGCAATATTTTTCTCTTTGCTTCTGAAAAGTGACCCAATATGTTTTATTGCATTTTTAAAGAAATGCAAGTAGCATGTTATGCAATGAAAGTGTAAAATAAAAGTACAGACACTGATACTGCAGTTACTCTCGGACTTCTGATGGATCCAAATGGAAAAGATTTGAGGGAAAGTTGCATACGTTACTGGGGATTGAAGTTGAAGTGTGAGACAGAGTGAGAGTTTAACGATGGAAGTACAGAGAGAGAGATAAAGAGAGAAAGAGAGAGAGAGAGGAAGCAGAGCGTGTGTGTGTCTGCGTGGATGGAAGAGTGAAATATTTAGACAGACACAGCAAGAATCGTCAGGTTTTATTTGATCAGAGTGCATCAATTTCGCATTGAATGGACGGTCTACGTAACCTGGCTGGGCAATCGTCGTTCCTGGCCAGTGAAGACAAGTCGGGCGTGAACAGAGAGGCCCTTCACACCACAATGGACAGCCTTCATACCTGAAGAAGCAAAATGGCTCATCTTTACTATCAACTAAGTTGCGCTGCCCTATAGAGACATGCACCCACTCTATAGTGTGTGCCAAAGGACCGGCTTCTATCAGCATTAAAACTTTCAAAACAAACTTACAAAACTTTTGACTTTTTTGCTTTGTCAAATAAAATGTTTCTCATGTGATTTTAATTTAATTCCGAATACCTTTAAAAAAGACTAAAACTCACAATATAAATTTCAATTATTTTGCGTCTTAAGTAGTGAAATACAGGAAAGGGAATGATGCTCCTTTCCTCTTTATTTTCTGTTCTCACATACATTCCTTCGAATACTCGCTTTTACAGTCCGCCGTCCGCATGACACGACGTACATGAACATGACTCAGCAAGTCACCCTGTCCGACTCGCCACATTATTATATTATAGCCCTGATTTTATTGGAGTATATCTCTTAGGGAATGTTCATAAATTGCATTTGTAAAGAAGGGGAGAGGCGTGTTTGGAGTAGGGCATCATGTCAACGTAAATAAGTGGAAACTGAGGGAATGAAGAAGAGGTCTAAGATTTTTGAACGGTACATACGCCATTAACGGACAGCCCCCATCGTATATAATGATCTGAGGATCTAACTGTGCATGTTATACACCATCCCACATTTGAATAGCAAGCCTCTTTAGATCTTCTGCACTAGGAACTAGGACCCTTGTACGCAGTAGTTTCGAATTTTGTCTTATTAAAAACCCGGTCACTTCTTCCTTTCATAGCCATTTACACAGCTGTATTACCCACCCTGTCCAGCAGTTTCATTCAAAAAGTTCTTTTAATGACTCTGATACTCATGGTGTTGCTTGGCTGCATATATCATATGCTCTAACGGACATTCCTACATTTATACTTGAAGTAAAAAAAAAACTGTGCTCACAAAATTCCCAAAATTATTACCTACTAATATAAGATCAAAAGTAACGTAAAGTACCTACTTTTGTTAAACATCTAAGCAAAGTCGTTGGATTTGAAAATAGGCTTTTTAAATAAGACGAAAATTTTATAGAAAAGCATTTTAGAAATTCATCGCATAAAACTGCGTTTAAAAAGCAATTTAGGATTTAAGAGAATTCGAGACTGTCATTTTGCAAAATAGTTCTTTAAAGGAACACTAAAATGCATAATTTATAATGTAGATAGAATATTACCCACTTGACCTATGGCTCCGGACTGGTGTTAACCCAGGCCGTGTGTACTACTGGCATAAATAGTTTAGCACTGTTGTAAAACTTGTATAGCTTACTACTCAAAAGCTTCATTATATGAATGTAAAGAAATGATATTAGAATCTATCCACTAGCATAAATTAGCACAATGCACTTAAGGCGTCCTTGAAATGTCAGAAGTGATGGGGATAATTTTTAGCAGAGGCGTAACACAATCAAAACAAAAGTACCTAGTATACATTATGTTTGAAAGATTTATACTGCCATACAAATAAATTGTGTGTATAAAGATAGTAAATTAATATACCTAAGATCAAATAGAAATCTCTTTCAAAAGGGGAGCCTTTGTAAATTTTAGAATACAGATACGTCACAGTTGTTCATAGTAGCTAGCAGTTTAAATCTGATTTTGAGAATTTTGAGAGTAAGTATGCATGCTCCAAATAAAAGTTGACTTTATCTTACTGTGTGAGCAGGCGTTGCTCCTTCCCATTACACACTGCACCCCTGTAGGAAATCTCCCTCTTAAATATATAAAATTTGAATCACCAAAAAAGCTCAGCTTCAGCCGAAAGACGAAGGACGAAGCCAACTGTTTCAGAGAAGGCTCAGAGCAACATTTAGATAATGCTAGATATTAGACTGACTCTCAGTCGAAAGGAAAGTGGAGATGAAAATCTGGAATCTGGATTTTGAGAGAAAAGGTTGTCATTAAGATAAAATTCATTGGGAAATCCTCGCCTACTAACTACCTACATCCAGACTTGAGACACTATCATCTGATAGCAACTGCTATTAAAATTACAGCCAGAAGACGTCTTATATCCTTACACACTCACATGCACGTCACTCGTAATTTCCCGTCCAAATGATACATGCAGGGTTCCCTCGTGCCTATGTCTGTCTCTGGGTCGCTCCGTCCGATTCCTTTTCGTTTGGGGCAGAGTGGCTGAGTCTATGGTTGTGTGAGGGTGGCTCGAATTTGAGTTGAAATGTTGAAAGGACAGGCTGACGCTTACACAAACGCTGACGACTGGTATCACTTGACTTGACTTGACTGGATGTAATCTAATATAAATGTAAGTAATTCCTTTTCCCTGTACTTTCTACAGTTTAGTTTCTTCTTTTAACTTCTTGTTCCAAATTTTACTTTGCCATCATGCAGAATGAACATATCGTTACTGAAGAAGGTAAATGACATATCTTAATTCCCCAAGCTTAAACTAATCCAACCACATTTTCACATTTTAAAGAGCAAGTACAAAATAAACTGGTTTTGAAACAAAATCTCGTTTTAAATTCCCAAGTTCTGCAAATTCATGAGGTTCATTCATGGTTTACATGAGATGGACCATATTTTTGGCGAAAATTAAAAGCTTATTTCAGAATTAATTTGTTGTGCTGTATATTACTTCTTATGCCTTTTTTAGGATGAAGCTCTGTCACAAAACTATAAATGTTATGTTATAGCATCAATTCAATGGAACGTGGTGGCAATATTTGTTATCCATTGGAATGTAAATAGGTACTTTTGCACTTTTGAAGATGACATATTCTCTCCCTCTCTGCATTGAGAAGGCTGAGTAAAGTAGAAAACTATAAGCTCAGAGCAGTGATATGTTATTGGAGAGAGGAGGACATTTAGATTAGGGATATGTGCTGCGTATAGAATTGTTAGCTATCATCCGAGTCCATTCTAATAACAGTCAAGATTTTTTCCAAGAATTTTTCATTCGGCAAAAGAAAGTGAAGTAAAAAAAAGTGATACGAAAAAAGAGAAAGTTGAAGAATATATAAAACTGACAAACAATAATGCTTTCACCACCGCTGCTCTACTGGACCATTGCTGCTGCATCTTCTTTGAATGGAAGTAATACGCAATAGAGAATAATGAATGGAGAAAGACTAAGACTCCAGATACTTCTTTAGACGGCCTGGGCCCCAGTTCTACATAGTAGTGGTTCATTGGGTGCTATATTTTATTTTTAAATACGGCGTTTTTTTACGATTTTTATTTTTTTACCGCTTTCTCCATATAATATAATTTAATGTGCTAGTGCATAATATTTATATATTACGCCTACGTATTTTACCGGGATATGAATTATATATAAAGTTCTTGACTTTCACCTTAGTTTTTAAAACCTATTGAGCCACATCAAAAGAAAATGAGAACGGGGAGAAAGTTTACATTCTTTTTACGAACAATAATCCCATCTCATTTTCACGAGTGAAATATACTCTAATGGGGAATGTAAAATGTCTCTAACTA
The DNA here is from genome assembly GCA_034695205.1 of Dicyrtoma fusca. Taxonomy (NCBI): domain Eukaryota; kingdom Metazoa; phylum Arthropoda; class Collembola; order Symphypleona; family Dicyrtomidae; genus Dicyrtoma; species Dicyrtoma fusca. The sequence continues at coordinate 30,348 of JAQFZC010000497.1, forward strand.
GAATGGATATAGGAAGGTGTATACATGTAGATAGAGGCTAAGTATATAAGCAATACGTAATTATTTATATCTCATCCTTGGATCATCAGAGTAAAACTAATAGTAAAAAGAGATATCTGCCTCAACTTTACAACTCTCATCATCCTAAATTAGAGATTCGGCATGCTTTCTCTTGAATTTCTCCAGCTTGGCTTCGCTTCCTCCTGCATTTCCTTTTTGTTTTGTTCATTTTCATCTTCGGCTTTCGGTTCAACTAACTTTCTACTCATGCATCCCACTTCAATAATAATTTTCCCTCGCCCTCATTCCCCCTTTCAGGTTTCTCATGTAAAGGACTACCAAAACTGCAGCAACGTGCTACACAAGAGCTAGATACATATTAGTTAACTTTGCTATGATATAGCAACCGACATGTACATATGCATACTAGTAATTTAACGCCCAAAGCGGAAAAAAACAAGTACTGTTACGAAATACGAATATGCAAAACCTATACCATTCTATTTTAGAAATACGTAAGTGTGCAGAAAAGCAAAGGTGCTGAAAGCACCAGACCGAAAGCTTACCCTTTGAAGACTCGCTTGTTTCATACCTGAAAGGATTGACCCTTTGGAGAATAGGAGAAGTAATGTAGGTGAAAGCTATTTAAAACTACAATACGACATCGGAAAAGTGCTACATGCCAGAATGTTTAAGTTTAGTTTTATTCTTGTAATTGTTATTCTTGTATCATTATTGTTCTACCTCCTGGTCCTGGTTGACCGTTACTGGAAGCATAGTAATAATGTAGGCACTTTTTAAGGATTTTCTTAAAATTAACTAATCATTAAGGCACCAGCGTAATTAATATTGATGTGACTATGCAGCCACCACCTCAGTCAGACCCAGAGAAAGCTCTAGACTTATATATTTTGCCTATAGCAGTTGTAGCTACGGTCCCCTGATTATTATGCACATACAAATTTATAATATACGGATGCCATTCCCTAATCGCAAGTTCCTTCCTTCCGAAAGGAGAACGAACCAGAATTTAGAGATGGATTTGGAAAAGGAGCTTGCACAGTTAGTGAAGCTAGTGGAAAGTAAGTGAGGTGGAAGTGTGAAGTAAACTTGGTGAAAGTAAGTGAAAGCAGGAACCGCGAGAAGGAACTCTCAGAGAAACCGCAACTTTAGTTCAAGTTCGTAAAGCAACGTCTGGTTCAACTACGACTGGTGCTTCTTGTGTTGGCTTTTCGCAAATCTCAAAAGGGAAAGTCAAGTTATAAAAGCAAGCAAGAGCAAGGAAAAGCAAACGATGGAAGTGTCACCATTCCTTCTAATATTATGCGACCATGTCATGCCTTGTCATGGTATCCCATCAAAGTTGGAGATGTCTGTGTCAAATTACAATATACAAACAGTCATCCTTATACTTTCATTAATACGTAAAGAAATATATAGCTCATATGAATTTGCATACCAAAGGGTTGTGATACAAAATGGCGCAGTTTTATAGTCCAGGCTTGTAGCAAGTGACGACATATCTACATACCTTGTAAAGTAAAATTTACTTCGTTTGTATAGCATTGTGAACCTAAAGACTAATACAAAAGAAGAAACATGTAATATATGCAACAGAAAATCAAAACGCGGATGACAAAAGCACGAATGTAGGATATTTTTTTAAATTAAAGAACTGTTCTTTAAGAACATATTAAAGGATTCAAATATTATAAACTATTTATTGAGAGTGACAGGGGTCCACACTCAGTTAATCATCAAAATCCCTCAGGCTTAGAAATTCCTTTGTTTGCAAAGTCTAGTACTCGCCGGTGCGGTGCTCATCAAATTGACGCTTTCGATAAATATTACTTGGTAGAGTTTTTGTACACTGCCTAATTGATATACGCGCATGATTGCAGAATATCAAGTGAATTTCTATTGGAATTTCAAATGAGTCCGCCAATTCAAACGCGCGATCCATCGCTTCCAATAGTTCGAGCACTAACACAAGCAAGGGCGCTAGTTGCCAGATATATATTATTGAAATTTTTTTGGGCTAAATTGAGTGCCATTTGGAAATCCGAGAAACAAAGTTCTCTCATCTCTTCTAGTTTTGAATAGAGTTTATCCAGAGTAAATATTTGATGTCCAGACTGGCCATTTTCGTCTATTTTCACTTGGGCTCTCCCGTGCAGTTTGAATCCGTTTACGTCCTTCTTGGAATAAAGCTTTCCAATGGTCACTTCTGGATTATGGCGATTGTCGGAAAGGATACCTTTGGCCATGCTGTAAAGGAAGCTGTTTGTGAATAAATTGTGTAACCGGTTTGGAGCCCTAGGACGCCCCGTGTACTTTTTTAAAATTTAAAAATGTAATTCTTTAGATTTCGGTGTCAAATCGCCTTGCGCGCGCATTAAATTGTTGAGTTCTTTCCTTTACTTGTTTCTTATATTATATAATATGATACACTCATTTTGGCACGCCTCTTGACTTAAAAGAGAAACGTATCACCTCTCATAACGAGTGTAAATACAACATTTGTATCGTTGTTCAATTTTAAAATAGCAAATATATTTAGTGTTTACAAAACCCGTTTATTGAACTTGGTTTTAAATTTTATTAAAAAATAGTTACAAATGTAACTAAATCTCTAAGGATAAATATCATTGGAGATTTGAATCGATTTTGTTTTCCTCATTTTGTAGCTTAACCCACAGTCTCTGTCTATATACTGAAATTTAAGTGTACAGCTAGTCATGCATTACGAAATCGTCAAAGAGCTACTAAATTACCATAATTATTGAAATATTAGACTGGCTCAAATCGAGAAACGGTCCTATTATTCTTGTGTGTAGCCGATGTACGAAACTAGGGAATTTAAGTGGTACGACTATCAAATTTCCTCCACACATTAATATATACTACAATATCTACGTGCATATATAAAATAATGTTTAATCAATTAAGCTATAAGCAGTTGCCCTAGCTTTAGAGTACTAACTGATGTAAAGGAAGCTATAGGTATACACATAACCAGCACCGTCAGGACGGGTACAATCATTCTCCTTTTGCCTGCACCACTACTAGTTGCAAATTCAAAGTTGGTGTTAATCATTTTATCATATCTTGACCTGAGATAATCAACTGTGCAATAAATTACACTTGAGACTCCACCTTCTTTAAGTTCAAATGTATTCCCTTGCTCATAACTTTCTCCTGATAAGCTTAGATAATAACACATCTCCTAGCAAATATACGGACACATTTGACTAAAGTTAAAGTAATGTTATTCAATCTAGTCAACAACCAAAACCAGAACTACATATGATCAAGATGTGCTTGTTAGAATGCCTTCTCCTTTCGATGTTAGCTTATATAGCACTTATATTACTTTATCTACCTACCTACATTATTTTGTAAACCCTTTCTTTTAGAAATCTAGCAATCATTGTAGACCGTTTTTGGAAAAAGATTTTTCGATTTCAAGGTTCTCGGGGCACTCAAGTTCTTTAAACTAGAATTTTGCAGTGGTAGTAATACAATTGTCAAAACAGTCTCTCCACTCTAAAGTGCCACCATATTATAGTAATAATCGTTTACATACATCTATATCGATGTAATGGATTCAGGTTAAGACATTTGTTTACAGAGCACGTAATTAGGTTGGTATTTACATATGCAAGTTGTTAGAACTTTACACAGCAAGTTCATAAGTACAGCTGCAATAGCAATGCAGTAGCTACTGCAGTCTTAATCTTTTATGCTTTTAGCGTATAATATTTCCCCTGAGGTGACAAAAGGTCATTGCTGAACGTTCTTATGGGTTTACTGTACAAATAGATCAAATGGAAGCACTACCACCTCTCGATCATGCACCAGCTTAAATTTCACTTGCAGCAACTTTCACTTTCATCTTTTCTCTTTTCGTCAAAGACTCTTCTTCCATGGCTCTTGGGTCTTGACTCATGACTTTGAAATTTTAATGGAAAATGGGTAAAAAATAGCAAGAAACAAAACTTTCATTTCTGCAGTGACACATACATGCATAGGGAAAGCCTTGCTATGTTGTTTCCTTCTATATGTGCAACTGAACAATTTCCGCTCCCTTGTCTAGCCATCTTGAATGTTCTTGCCCTGTCATGTCAGATTAAACTATTTTCTTGGAATGGCAGATCTAAACTGCAGACTATAAGCTCACAACTAGCTCATGGCTCGTAGCCATTTCCCCTCGGACGGAACGGAGAAGCCAAAAGTGCAAATATTGCAAAGGCGGGGAAAGTATTTTGTATAAATGCATCACAGTACTACAAGATTTAAACTTTAACTTTTATTTTTGGTGGGGTTTAGCTCAAACTGTACTTTCAAAACATGTTGCGTATTCTCCAATGGTGAAGTTGGAAGCATTGAGTTTTCCATTGACTATTTTGCGTCAAAGAATATATAGGCTGAACCGTAGTTGTTGAAAATCTTTCTTTCAATGTAAGCATGCAAGTGGGAAATTTTCACCTACTAAATGATGCTTTGATTTCCACCTTTACAAGTGCTTTCAGCTTTTGAGATTTTAAGAGATTTACCTTTACGTTTGAAATTTTTATACATTTTCTTATATGTACCGCTGGCTAGGTGTAAGGGAAGTTAGGGTAAAACAACTTGCTCCCAAAAATTAAGCTATTAATTCGATTTACATCTAAAAGATTAACAAGATAAAAGCATACCAACATCAAAAATTGACCTATCAAATCTTTTGCTCGACACTTTTCAGAAATTAGTACGTTCGTGGGAAACAATCATTAAAAGTCCGCCTCCACCAAAACTGTGTTCAAAGCCTAAAACCCCGTAGGAGTAAAGCTTTTGCTGCAAGATAATTTGTCGTAGATTCAAGTTTCGCCCTAATATACATAGATGCAGAATTTGATTCTCTACAAGATAATATCAAGTTAAATGGAATAAATTATGTTCATAATAAGTTACGCTAGTTGTAGAAAGGTTGTAGAAAAACAAAGCTTGGAGGGAAAAAGAGCAGCAGTCCAAGAGCTAAAGGTTATTTACGGGCAAAATCTTCTAAATAAAATATTTTATCAAACCGGAATGAATTTTTCAGTTTTAGGGATTCTTTTTAACTTTGTGCAAAGGAAAATTTAATTGAAATTAGTAAACCATTCGCTACTTTGTGCGATTATATGCGTCTATTAATTGAAGTATATAACGTTAAACCGTACACAAGAATGTAATTGAGTCAGGTGATCTTTAATTTTTCAATAAACTTTCGCGTCACTAATTCTATTTTTAGAAATATATTGTTAAATATGATCGTCACTAAGGCGAAATAGTTGCATCACCCTGCATTCATAAGTAATTCACGGTCCCGTACACCACCTGCAACAAAAATTGCTACGAACGCGTCTATGGTTTTCAGTATGCCCATAAAAATACTGACTGCATGAATGAAATCAAATAAAATCAAAATAATGCGTGGAGACTCTTAATAATGTACAACGAAATAAAGGCAGGAACAGAAAGGCCAGAACATTACACAAATAATGGATCCTTGGAAATGGAAGGAAGTGAGCTGGGCAAATAAGGTAGTTTTCCGTTTTCTCTCACTTGACTGATCCTTCTTTCTGATAATCGCAAGAAAAATGAGAGAATACGAGTGAAAAGTAACATCCTATTAATATTGTCGAGCCATTTAATGTCTAACTTAACGAGATTTGTGACAAAGTTGAGTACAGCCAGAAATTCCAAAGGAGCGGAAGTGTGCGGGGGTCTATATATATATTTAAGGAAAATAAAGTCAACTCCTTCGTGTTATCTACTTCAAAACTAGGCAACTCACGGGTCCTGCCCTCTTCTCTAAAGAAGTAAGGGAAAGATTTGCCTTCTTCATTCCTTCCATCTTGGCTGCCTTCTCCTAACTTTTCTACCACATTTATAAATATGGGGATGTACGCACACTTGTGTATAAAAACAAATCGACAATCTTGTCCATTAACACGATGCAGTATTGTGAATTAAGGTGCTAAATGACGTAACTCATAGTTTCAACAAGCATTGATGATTCGAGCCAATCCTAGTAATAGCTAACCTTATACATTACTTAAATATTAGTAGATTTGTGCACAGCTGTCCATTTGTGTTTCTTATAAGGTTCACAGGTGTGTGTGAAGTAACCAAATAAATGCTAAAAATGTAAAAAAAAAAAACATATCAAACTTTCACGGTTCCGCGAAGATGCAAAACGTTTTCTTCTAAGTTTTGGAAGCCCATCATTTCCATTAGAAATTACATACAGTAGAGACATAAGAGTGACACTTGGCATCTTAAGACTTTCGGAATTCGTCGTTTCATTTAAATCTGTATTGAATTTACGTCATTTTGTATCTTAAGCTACGATGTATGACATGATTGTGCAGACAAGACCAAAGTATAAGCGTATAAGAGAATGTTCAGTTCAGAGAAAAGTAGACCCCAAAAAATAGTTATGTTCTCTATTTGTTTTGGAATGGCCCATAATACACATCCCTTGTCCCAGTTCTTTCAAGTAGCAACCGGCTCTCTATTCTCTAGTAAGTTAAGCATATGAGTGAAAGTCGGAGATATAACCATCATCTATCTATGTATATGGGAAGGTACTTACATATGCTTATACTCGTTAACCCATAGTCTTAATCTTTTACTCTCCTGCCATGCCACCACCCCCAAAAAAATAACATCACCAGGTTATGGATGAGCGGACGGAGGTATAGGATGGGCGCAGTTTGGATTATATCTTTGAAATAATGACCATCTTTCAACAAACAACTCTTTCTTTCTATCTCTTAAGCAATCCTAGCTTTCGTACTTTACACATTTATCCAATATATGAAAGTACTTAATGCCTTTTCTAACCTCTATACCTCCGCCTAAGAGGCAAAGTGACCTCTACTCTCAGTAGCAGTAAAGTTCTTATTTATTAACAATTCCAATGCAAATTGCGCATTAAAGGATTAAGGTACAAAAAATATTGAGTTTTCCATTTTAAATAACTTAAAAACAATGTAATGCACCTTTTCAAAAACAAGTGAAAACAAGGAATTCATATTTTCTTTTCTTCACAAAGGATTTAAAAACAAAAAATCACAACACTAATAATCTGAATTTATTTTTACTATTGTTAACTATGATGATGGAATTCGGTTATCAAATCAATTCCTACCTATTACCACTCAACAAGAGCCTTTCCTTGAGAAAAGATACCAAATGTGTGTCCAAAAGTTTAGAAAATTTGAATGAAAACGCTTTTACGCAATTCAGTAGCTCCATGCAATTTTGTAAGTAACTACGACATTTTGCATCTTTCCAAAATATAGAATTGAATTAGTTTCCTTTGTAAAATTTGTATATACGACTTTGTGTGTTACTTCAGAAGCAGTAGTTAAGGTACACGTAACATGTTCTATAAAAAAAGTGCTAAACTATTTTTGGATATGCCCATAAACCCATTGATAAAAAGCTGCAACACATTATCATGTGTTGCATGAAGAAAAATCAAGTCAAACGTTGGAAATCGTTTAGTAATGATTTGAGAGATTGTGTTTTGTTGTGCTTTAATAATTTGTTTGAGTTTTTTTTTGGTTAAACTAATTAGTGTGCGAAATCACATTCAGCCAATAATAGTAAAGCTCCAAAATAAACTATTAAGTAACTAATAAATGAAAGTTTTAGATTCTGCATGTGGAAATGCAACTAGAACGTGCTCATGGACTTAGGTATGTATGTATGTACAACATTTTAGTGCACTTAATATGTCTACTTCCCAAAATCATGATACATTTGATCATGTGTGCATATTACGGAATTATGGACATACTTGTGTGAATGCACTTATGTGCACGTTTAAGATTTTCATACAAAAATAAAGAAAGCAACAAAAGCACAATTGTATGAACAAACAACAGCATATGCTTACCCGTACTCATGGAAGTATTTTTTCCCCTTTTTTCTTCTGCTTATATTTAACTCACCATGCACTCCATTTCACATTAACGGAGACACTCCACTATTATTTATTTATTATTATGGAGTGCAGAAAATCCTGCAAGACGCCCTTCGCACGTAAGCACACGTACGTACATAAAAGCACTACTAACATGCATTAATAAAACAAGTATAGAAACTGCATCTTCCTATATGTTATTATGGATGGTTCGTGCCATTAGCCATAAGTGTAGATACGTACGAATCAAGCGTGCGTAATAAATATGGGTGTATTAATGTCACACCATCAAACATTTAATAACGCGTCTCTAACTTTCTCCAACTCATCAGCTAATACAAGGCAAGGGATGCAACATCCAAAAGTGATACACAGTTCCCGTATAGCACTGCACTGTAGCAGTTAGATAAATGACTGAAGGCCAATACTGTCTGTACTTTCACTTTCGCTGTATTAAATCAACTTAGTATGTATTTTGCTGGAGGCTTAGCAGAGGGACCACATTCTGCACGTACAACAAAGGAAGCAAGTAAAAAAACCCACAACTTCAAACTTCTTGGAGTTATTGAAGTCTTAAATTAATATTTGGTTTAAAGGCGTGCTCTCTTAATTAAATTTACAGGCATTGAATATTGTGTCGGAAATAAAGAGGACTAGAGATTTTATAAGTAGAACTGATTTTATGGATACTATTTTGATACTAATTCAAACCTATTCTGCATGTTGTACACATTTTGTTTGTCGTTTACTTCGTACCATACAGTACTATATATTTGCCTATGTGCACAAGATGAGATGTTGGTAAGATGAATGGATGAGTGAAACAGCGAAAAGGGAATTCACTTAGGTGAGTCAGCTTCCATTAGAAACGGATTGGACGGAACTTGTCGAGTGAAAGGCAGATGTTAGGGTTGATTCCAATTTTGAAAGTGACGACTGGTAAAAAGGTGGGCGTTCATACGTCAAAAGTAATCTAATGGCTTTCTCCAGTCAATTTTCTTAATTGAAATTGTACGGAATTTTCATGTTTAAGAAACTTGTTTACTGGAGATGGTGTTTCATATACACTAGTGTGGCCCAAATCTTATCAGTAGTAATATTTGCGGGTAAAAACGCCTTATTAAACATTGAAGGGGGACGTAAGTTTTCTTAAGCGTGAAAAAGTAGAATTACGCTCCGCAATTATCAAAAACGAATATAATAAAGATGAGGTTATTCAGTATTTTAAACCGTGTAGAAATGTTTTACAACATCAAGTAAAATCAAAGTAATTCCAAGCGTTTTTGTACATGCTACAGAAAAATATCTTTTTCCGCTTAAAAAACGTGCGCTTAGATTATTTTGCACTTTCAAATATGCACATATGTAGCATGTGTTGCTTTTCCATTGCCATTATGTTCACATGTGTGTAGCCTTTGAGCAGTAGGGGTACTAGTACGTACATACATGAGAACATGAAGATACCTACTTTGCATAGGTAGAGATACACACATAGCGATACTGACGTCGTTAGACTTAATGTTGACTTGGTGTGTTTCAGCCGATCCATATGGAGCCAAGTGATTACCATTACCACCATCCCACCACCCAACTCTGCTTATTTACAACAAAACCAAACTCAGCCGCTTCTCTTTCTCTCTCTCTCCTGCTCTTCCGCTATTTTCAGGACATCCCCATCCTCCATCCTACACTGGAAACCATTCAACATGCCATACTATAGGATGAGTCCTCTATTGAAAACATTCTTCCGATTAGCATGAACAACAAGAACAAGACTCCGGCACAAACAGGAAAGGCACCAGTCAGTCTCAACTGAACTTCTCAACTCTAACTGTCTAACTTTCACTTTACTTTCTCCTTCACTCCTTCACAGAATCACAATCACTAGTCTGTCGAAATTCCCTCGCAAACATTCTAATTCTAACTGTGTTACTCTGCAAGAATACTCCAAATTCTATAATGTCCAGTGGCGTATCCAAACTTTTGGGCTAGAGTATTTTGAAAATCTGTTGTTTTGGGAAATACGTCTGCTTTCAAAATTTTTTTTGTAAAATTTTTCCATTTTTAAACTGCATTTCCGTAAACTTGTAAAGGAAAGCAATTTTTTAAAATGCATCGAGTACAACCATGTGTTTACAAATAAATTGTCGATTTTAAAGCACTTTCTACAATATATTCGGCTTTAAAATGATGTTTTACCATAACTTTTTAATTTGATTTCATAAGCACATCTTTAAAATTAATCTTTTAGAAAAGTATTGTTTTCATATAGGTTGCGAATTTATAAAGCAAAATTTTAGAGACCCGTATTGTTTAGACAAATGCGCTTTTATCTGTAGTTATACTTAATTTTGTCAATTTTAGAACAACTCCTTTAAATACTATGCTGCTTTTTAAAAGCACTGCTTATAGACGTGTTTTCTTTTCAAAGCGAAATTGCAAGGTACGTTTACATCTTTGACTGCTATTGGCCTATAACCATACCACGCTTCTGCTCCCTCAAGTTACCACTTACTGCATCCACCTTTAAAGTTTTTATTGGCTTTGAGTGAGGTAGAGAATATGTAGAAATAGGAGTAGAAACAGTGAGCATTACAGTATATTATTTCGTGGATATTGTTGGGCTGACAAGGCAAAGTATGTTGGAATTTGTGGAAGGAGGGATTTGGAGTATTTGTTGAGTATTTAGCGCAAAGCTTGTTGAGGTGATTTCATCGAGAGCCCGGCCACAGCAATTGTACGAGACAAAGAGGGAGAGAGACTGAGATAAAGATTAAAATAGAAGATATCTGTAGAAGTTGGATTGTATGTATTAGTGTCATCGCATCAACATCACATCACCATCAGGATCATTGGCCACGGCTGGTTTGCCCGGATACAAATGATTCCCAAGAGAATCCGAGACGTGGAGAAAGTTGGGGAGTTTAAGTATAATGGAGAACAGGTCTTACGTGTTAGGCGGAAAGTAGACGGATACATACATTGTACAGATATATGTATAGACATTGGCAGTCCATACAGCTATAGTAATATCCACCACTGCGTTCTTATGGGCCCTTCACAAATTATAAGTTTAACTGATTTTGGGTTTGTTGACGAGATTTAAAATGAAAACGTAATGGCGTATTAAGCCTTCATAAAAATAGCGCTACATTATGATTTTTATAATGTTAAAGCTTTACAAATCCCACAATACATGACAAGTTCATAAAGTAAATACTTTAACCGTTTTGTAGCGGTACTATATCTAGTTTTACATCTTTTTTAAAGTGATAATTTCTTGTTTTACATGTTTTTGCAAATGTAGACATCTTTTGTTTTGACCTTTTTCGAACTGTTAATTTCTTGTTTTATATCTTTTTGAAAATCTTAATTTACTGTTTTGACCATTTTGATAGTTTCAGTTACTGGTTTTGAATGCTTTTGAAAATATTAATTTCTAGTATTAGCTCTTTTGTAAAGTATTCTTTCCATGGTTTCCCAGTTGCGAATAGATTAAAAAGTTTAAGTCACTGGAATATAACCGGAAGAAGCAAAACAATCTATTAACAACGTCACCAGGCACTCATGACGTAATAAATGAATGGCTCCTTTCTTATACATTGCCCGTAGTTTTCATCCATACAGATTATTGCCGTTTAAAATCTATAGATAGTACATGCCCTCCTACTACACCTACACATTAATCTAACACAAAATCTGGACCTGCAAGTCCAGAGTGTATAGTGATCAGTAGTTTCAGAAGGAATTGTGGTGGAATGTGTAGGTGCTATGGTAATACTATCCCAGGCACTGAATATTATGTATGTTTTAATGGTAATGATAATGATAATCGTCTGGACTTGGTTACAATAAGTTAAATGGACACTGTACTGCCCATTATTACCAGCTTACCTCTAATACGGTATACACTCTGAAAATACAGTACTTCTATGTATATATAGATACATTCATTAAAGTACAATGGTTACTAATTCCAGCTGTCCCATCAGCGTTTCTAATCTTCTCAATTTCTCATAAACTGGGTCAAATACCTCTATGTATTTTATTTATGGCTTAAATATTTCTATCCTATTAGTCACTCGAGCTCAAATAATGCCTTTAAAAAACGATCATTTAAAAAAAGGAAGCGCTTTTAAGTATGATTATAACATACCTATTTGTAGTACTAAGTACATATGTATTACAATAATAAAGAAAAAGCTAATACACTTTACTCGGAAAGCAAAAGTGCTCTTGAATCATACGAGGGAATTTTGCTCTCACAGCTTGTTTCTAGTATATCTGTCAGTATGAACGTGACTTAATTATCAATTTCGCCTTTGATAAATACGATTGGCTTTGTTAATATCAATACTTTCACTCTCAAGAGAAAGTAAAAGTTTAATTTGTTTAATTGGATTGGAGTGGAATTTGAATGACTAGCATGTAGTATGAATGCACTGTGTGACAGTTGAAGTTACTCTCATCATTTCAACAAGATTATATCGATCTCCTTGTTTTGACTCTATTGGTATAGTTCTTGTTTTAGGAATATTCAGCTTAATTAAATCACTTGTATAAATACTTGAAATTTTGAAAGCACTACTGCGAATTCATGATTTATTATCCTTGAAGATTTAAAGTTGTGCCTTCTATGACATTTTTAAGCTTTACTTACTGTAGTTTGTTATTCAAAGTTAGAATTCGTCGTAGAATGCTGCGTCTAGTGAATCCGGAGTGCAGAGGATTTAATTGCCAATTTAATGGGAGGCAATTTACCTTTCAAAATCAGAATTGTATCATTGATTTTGATTATCTTCACTTCAGGATTCAATAGAGATCATATCTCTCGTCACGATTTGATTTTTGTTTTTGAAAAGTTTATGTGAATGCTGATACTACTCGAATATTTAAATATATATTTTGGCAAATGTAGGCCTTGCAAATATCACATTAGTCTATTTTGATTGAATTGAATCAAGTTTGAAGTGATTGTTGTCCAGTTCCGAATTTTGCAGGTTTTCAAAAATATAATTTAAAAGTCTAAAAATACCTTAATGGGCGATTTGAATGAGATTTTTACAGGGATAGTTTGATCCTTATAATTTCTAAAAATCAGCAACACTGCACACATCATATTTACTAGCTTTTTATAGTTATCTATATAACTAGACCGTAAGACCCTCAGTGACGTAATAATTGGTATGCCCATGCATATATTGTAGAGTGGGCTTATAAAGCATAGATACTAATATTTAAGGATTGCTTTATAATAGGATTATACTCTTAGATAGCATATAAAAGTCAAAGTGAAGGAGCTAATGAAAGCTGCGATGCTTTCTCTTTCTCTCTCTCTCTGAATAAATATTACTGTGGAGCTTCTGTGATGCTCAATCTGATTGGACTTTATGTCTTTCCTTTATGATCTCCACCGTATTTAATGTAATCCCGTATTAAACTGTAGGACATCTAATTTATCCGGATCAAGACCACACCACGCCGTAGGATCCCAACGCCTTATTATATCGCTACTCAACTGAAGAGTGCAAATCAGAGCTATGGGTACAATCTTAATTATTTATACTGTTGAAGATGCTAAGTGGGCTACTTATCTACGGGTGTTCTGTACGTTCGCTTTTACACCTTTTTTGGCGATGCATATATCGTATGCTGCCTTCTAAAATTTAAGAATTACTATTAGAGATACCGTGAAAGTTCTAATAGCGCCCAGTTCTCTATTAATTCCCTTCCCTGGGCTACTATTAAAAGTTATTATTCTTTGTAGCCAGCACCCAACACCGCTAGTTTCCCTAGTTAAACCAGAAGCTGCTTTCACTTATTTCCATTTTATTTTTAGGCAGACCTCACTTTTAAAAAATGACTGTTTTAATGAAAATAGATTTTGAAAAGTATTCAAATCTATGAAACTTTAACTTTTTTCAAAAATGGCAGTCTTCACAAATAAACCGTTTTTATAACTTGAACTTCTAAAAATACACATTTTTAAGAGCAATTTTGTCATAAAATGCTTTCACAGGAGTATAATTTCTGTAAAAATTAGTTTCTAAACAATTCTGACAACAAAATACATTACTATTCCAATTATCTTATGATTTTAACCGTAAAGTTCGGAAAATGCAGAAGCCTGTGGGTGACTTGTATGAGATTTACGGTATACAAGTATAAGATTGACGAGGATACTTACTACATGCCTATAGGAAGCTTTGCTCTATTTCTAGGAGATAAGCATCACCAGCACTTGCGTCGAATGTAAAAGTGAAAGTGGTGAAAGTGATCCGATTTATACGCTGCTGATACGTCAGAGCTTGAAATCTATAAACTATAGTGGAATGACAAATACTTTATGGGCATGGGAATGCGTGCATATGGTGAGTAAAGGCTATATGCTTTACATTTGAATATGAATCTAATTCCTATGGACCCATAACTAAGCTAAAACTAAACCAAGTCAAGCCCAAGTCAAGGAAAAGGAGACACGACCAGACGACGGCTACTAGGGAAAGGTCATAAGCAATAAGCTTTTAGTCTAAAGGGAAGGAGAGGCCCATGCCTGCGTGGTATATATATAGGTATAGATACTTCCTATAGAGCTATGTCTATATGCAGTGAGAACAAGCTGGCAAAGGATGCGGTATTATTAACATTAACTGCATCTGGGGATCTCATACAAGTTTCTTCATTGAATACTGATGAGTGGAATAAGTGTATGTAGCAGTCAAGTCAAATTTACAGCCAAAGTCAAATTCAAAGCCACGTTAAGTTAAATGAGTGAGTCGTCATATTCATCGTCATTGGCATTGTCATGGCCATCCCTGCCACTTCACCGTCGAGTGGAGAGAATGGAAGTGGACATGATGGAATCAAATATGCATATAAAGCAAGGAGAATGTAGCACAGCGGAGAGAGGAAATAGGGGAGAGTGGAAAGGAATAACGAACATGTAGTTGCAGATTGTGTCTTTACCGTCACCTACGCATACTCCAGTCCGGATGACTACGAAGCAAAATCACTTTTCGCTTTAGCTTAGACATCAATAATTTATTGTGACAAGCAAACGAGTACTCAAAAATGATTTCAAAAATGCTTGCACTGTACTATTTGCATATTTTTGAAAATAAGTTAAGTCATTATTAGAAACCTCTCGTAAGATGCAAAATGAAAATGCAATATTTTCATTAAATAACCCATTTAGTACAGTGTGAAAACTAATTGTTGAACTTTTACAAAACACGCAAAACTTTGATTTGCACGTTTTCAATACATGCGAAACGTCGATTTACCCTTTTCGAAATTATGTCAAACCTGGATTTGTACTTTTTCAAACCACACAAAACCTGAAGTTGTACTTTTTCAAAACATGTAAAACGTTTACTAGTACTTTTTGAAACATACAAAACTTGGTCGTACTTATCTGGTGTAAAAATAAGGACATTTCGAATGTTTTTCTGCTTTTACGAATGCGCGTCATTTTGCATCTTAAGCAGAGCTACATTTTTTAAAAGGAACAAAATGTCCTACCTGACCGCTTTCAAGGATTAAAAACTGCATAATTTTTACTATTTGAAATTTTACTTTATTTTTTATTTTTACTATTACTAAAAAAAATGATGCACACATTTTGCTTCTTCAACAAAGGCACAACCAAGCCGGTCCTGTACTATCTTTCTGCTACAGCTACAGGGACGTGGCGTGGGTTTGTTGAATGTTAAATTAATCACATGAGATAATTTGAATTGGGAATGATGATCATCTCGTGAGAAGTTAAACTTTCAAGACGTTGTACGACTCAGCAACTCAAAAACCCGAAAACCCAGAGACTCAACGGCTCAAGGATTCAAAATTCGAGAGAAATTAAAGTCGAGAGACTCGAGACTGAAAGGAGTGACAAGGAACAAATGACATGCAGACCAACCGCAAGAGTCTACTCTTCAACTATGAGCACTTCTACCACACACACACGCAAAGACCTAATTGTCAATCTTCTCATTTTCAAACTTGCATTTTCCTCACTTTTCAAACATTTCAACGTCTCAACATTTCAACATTTCAAAAGAGACATCGCTCAACTTTACACACATCCAACAAGAGACAGAGAGCTGTCTGTCTCTTTCCTTTACTACCGTTGCGTTGGGTAGAATACACTTTGTAAATGGCTTAAAGAAGCAAAATGACGCATCTGGACAAGCATGAAAACCCCATTAAAATGCGAAATATTATTACTTCTGATTCAGCGTAAGAAGGAAAATGTGTTTTACAATTTGTAGAAAACAAATAAATACTGCATTTTGCCTCTTTTTAGAATCAAGGACATCAAAAATTTCCTACTTTTCCATTACAAAAAGTAAATACTTAGGACCCTTTGCACCTTTTTCAAAAACATGTAAATAGAATATTTTGAACATTTTAAAGAACATGCAAATAAAACATTTTGCTCCGTTTCAAAAACGTGGAAATAAAGCATTTTGCTACTTTTCAAAAACGTGGAAATAAAGCATTTTGCTCCTTTTCAAAAACGTGCAAATAAATAATTTTGTTCCTGTTTAAGAATATGTAAATACAACATTTTGCACTTTTTCAAAAACAAGCAAGTACAGCCTTTTGCTCCATTTCAAAGCACGCGTGAATGGAATAATTCGATTAGTGCACATTTTCAAAACTGTTTGTACACGGAACATTTTGGTATATTTCAAAAACGTGTAAATACATAATTTTACTGCCTTTACAAAAAACCGTTGGATTTGTCTCCGTTCTCTGTTCCACGTCATACTTTTCTTTCAAGAAGCGGTGTCACACTTTAACTATTTTGCTTCTTATTAGCCATGCAACATTTATCTTGATTCCATATTTAGCATTCACAAGTCACATTCAGATTTCACTGCCAAAAGTCTTACAAGTACATCGATCCAAGCCAGTAGCCGTGACCGCAGGAAATGTAGCTATGGGAAGCAAGTACCGGTAGGATGAAAGAAGAGGCTGAAGACAGAGACTCATGACCAAGATGTTCTGTACAGATAGAGAGAACTTACACACACCGCCACGGCAAGAGTACAGTGCAAATTCTAACTAATGGATACAAGTGTGTACTGTGTGTATGTATTTAGCTATACCGATATAGACAGTTGTTATAACAATCCTTGCATGTAACCCATCTCTAGTTTGCATTAAAATGTGTAGATAGATACGTTTACATACACAAGTGTACACTGTGGTTGAGGAGACAGGCGAGGAAGGAAAGCAAACAATCTCTCTTATGTTTGCAGGCCTCAGTGTGTTGGAGTGACCCATAAACCGCGTCTACACAGGAGAATTTCCTTCATTGTGAAACACCCTCCTTGGGGATCCAAAGTTGGACGGGGGCAATTACGTCATTTATGGGTGCCCCCTTGGGGATGGGCGGGATACAGATGCAAATCAAAAGAAGACTTGAGTGGAAGTGGATGTGGACTCTGTTGCGGGAAATGACGGTGAAGGGTGAAGACTTTCTTTCGTACTTCCGTAGGGGTTTTTTATAAATTACGTGGGCAAAATTTGGGTGCTTCAACCTAAAAAGTTGTCAACTGTCCCTATTTAAGACGAGGGGGGGAATGGGGCTAAACTTCAACTTTTCTGTTAGCATAATCCATGGACACCCCCCTTCGGCGTCTTCATCTACTGTCTTCTCAGCCACCTCAACGCATCATCACAACCACATTCAAATAAACCAGACAAACTCACAATCACCCTATAAAGCCATAGCATCTAAAATGGTCCTTTAATCTTTCATTTCAATGCGTCCCCAACAATGTCCCCCCTTCCAAATGAGAAATTTTGACAATGAGAATAAAACCAAATAAAACCGTTTGCACATTTAACGAAGGTGAAAATTCCATCATAGTCCATTTCTGTACTTAAAAATTATTTTATCAGAAATGGTTTTTTTTTTGGATTTTTTAAATGCTTGACGTCAATAGTAAAAACTGCAGGCGTGTTTAGCAGCTTGAACTACATATTTGGGTTCTTTTATACTGTGCCGCACCGCGTGTGTGGCCTGAACACCTGCTCTGCGGCTTTGGCCTCACTTGGCTCGTTTGCGTTTTGGTGATAATTTCCGCTTTGCAGCTTTCATTGAGAATTCCAACTTGAATTTAAATTCTATTTCAATTACAAATTCAAATCCAACACCTGCCAGAGTCAGAACTGGAACTACCACCGCAGCATCAGTGCAGAGGTAAAGTTATTCACAAGTCGAACGATAAGCTGCTACCTTCATATATATATTAATGGGTTGTCGTCTGGACAACCATTGAGAGAGAGTTGATTGTTGAGCAGCGGCGGTGGCGGCAGGGAATGTGAAA